>JANIJG010004399.1:0-54498 GCA_024611175.1 Megaceryle torquata | reverse complement strand
CCCCCCCCCCCCACACCATACACCGCCGGCTTCCCCCTTCTGGGGGGGGGGGCCCGCGCCGGGTGGGGGGGGGGCGTACCCCCCCCCCCCCCCCCCCCCCCCCCCAAGTAGCAGGTGCCTGTGGATGGTGTGGAGGTGCCACACAGGGTCGATGTGGGGGACGTTCTGGGGTTTGGGAGACACTCAATGGCTTTTCTGGTGGGATTCCTGTGAGGAAGCTCTCTGGGGGTGTGAGTGGCAATGGGGACCCTGGTGCTCTGGGTGCTTGGGACCTGATTCAGTAAGAGCCAAGCTGCCATCAGCATCCGTGGGATCAGGGCTGTGAAGGTCTGGTGATGTGGTGACCCCCACCTCCCAACAGCTCTGTCACATGTTGGGTGGCACAAACAAAAAAAGTGGCACAGCAATTACCTTCCAGCCATCCTTTTAATGGTAAATCCCAAATATTCAACAATCCCAGTGTCTCTTCCCTGTTTGTCATGCCGAGAACTGTTCCGGAGAAAACAAGCCCCTCGCTGCCCTACAGCAATTGTAGGGCAGTTGCCTTTTAAATATAAATAAATAAAATGAGTAGTTTAGAAATTATACAGACTGTAGGAGGCATTCTCAATAAAACAACAGGAATAGTCTGGATTTTATTTTAGATTCTCCTTTTTCTTTTTTTTTTTTCCTTTTTCTCCTCCCCCCCCCCCGTTTAAACCACTAATTACCAAGTGCAGGCTGGAGGCTCCGCAGTGGTGGAGCAAGGAAGGAGGAGACGTACGTGCTGGGTGCGGAGAAAACAATTTCACCAACTGCTTATTTCAAACAGAGGGAGATCAAACGAGGTCCCAGGTGCCGGGTCCCCACTGCCATCGCGTGAGCTGTGCCGCGGCGTTGTCGCTGTTGGGGGAGCTTGTGTGTGCATGAAAGAGGGGAGCCCTAAGGAGCAACAGGGATTATAGAAATGGAATCTTTTTATCGTGGTTTCCTGAATAAAACGTCTGCCAGCTACACCATGGGCTGAGTAGCATTGGGTGGCTGAGTGGGGATGAGTTGGGCCTGGAGAGGATGGACTTGGAGAGTGAGAGAATCAACTGGGAGACCCTTGGTGGGAATTGTCTGGGATTTGCCACAAAACCACCTGCTTCAGGAAAGAACTGCCGCAGCTCAGGGAAGCCACGGTCTTCCCTGGGGTTGTGGGTGGATCCCTCTGGTCAGGGTTGTAGGGGTTGTTTGGAGAGACTGAAGCCTTGTTTTGTGCGTCCAACACCAGCCGAGCTGAGCAGCATCCTGGCATGATGGTGTTCTTGCTGCTGGGCTGACTAAACTCCACGAGGAGCGGCTGATCCATCTCTCCTCCTCAGGCGTTGGCTGATAACAGCCAGGCCCTGGAAGGTGGTCAGTAGATAACCATCTCCGTGGGAGTGCGTGGCTGGGTGTTTATTTCCTGCGCTGTTCTCTTCGTTGCTTCTGCTCCTGGCATGATGAGCATCTGGTGCTGAATGCTCCGGCAGGTTTTCCATCCTGTGTGCAGGGGAATGATGAGAAATGAGCCAGACACAGATTTTTAGCATCAACGTGACCTACGTGTCTGTCTGAGAGCACTTTTGTCCTGTGTTACTGCACTGTGGCAGAGATGAACAGCAGCCCCTGGGGGTAGGAGCCCCTACCTTGCTGGTAGGCTCCTGGGTCAGCTTGTCTCTGGGGTCTCGGTCCTAAATTCAGCTGGATGCTGAGTGTGGGTGATGCTTTGGGAAATGACAAGTTCATCAGGCTCATGGACCAAGGAGACAGGCTTTGCTCATCTCCAGGAATAGCAGGAATCTCTGGGCTGATGGCTTGGTGGTTTACAGTTGTGTGATGATGGGTAGAAGACTTTCCATGGTGATACTTTTATGGGAATCCCTGTAGCAAGAGGCCTAAGACACCAAAAAGCTGTGAACTAGTTGTGAAAGTGTTTGATTTCAGCATCTCTCTGTGTCTGTCCTCATACCCTGGAAAGAGGAAATCCCCTCGGTGTTTCCTGGGTTGCCCCCGTCTTTCCCTTCCTCCGAGCCCTCATTGCTGCACATGGCTCCTAAAACCCTGACAGAAATAGCTGCTCCACTTTAACACATTCCCTTTTTCCTTGCATCCCAAATGCAGAAGCATCAAGAAGCTGAAAGTAAAGCTGATTATAACCAGACCTCACCGAGCTTCATTATCCCTCTGAGAGGAGGGTAGAAAGAAGCCCAGCTGGGCTTGTAATCGGTTAGGATGGAACTAACGGCACAAGCTGGCCAGAAACCTCCGTGTGCAGCGACTGTGTTGGAAAACATTTATTTGTCAAAGCTGAAAGCTTCTGTGGGAATCGTATAAGACCAGTTGTGTCAGGAATAGCTGGGGTTTTTTTTGGATCTGAGATGAAATTTCTGGTCAAAACAAGAAATCCAAAGAGACCCCACCCCGAAGTCAGCTGGTCAGTCCAGCTGCTTGGGACAGGAGAACAGCTTAGCAGCAGCCTCTTGACTTCTTGATGCCCATCAAACACATCAGGCTCTCCAGTCTGGCGACGAGCTCACCACAGGCACTGAGCAGCTCCAGTTCCTCAGGGGTGTGCGGGCTTCTTGCACACCCACACTCCCTTTCATTCAGCGCGTGGGTGCAGCATGCCACGCTTCCCAAACCTCCCGCTCCTCCCCAGCTGGGTTTGGGCAGGATCCAGTGGCTGGAAGCTCTTGCTTTGCCTGCTGCTGATCTGAGTCTCAGGAGCCCAGGCTTGGGCTTACTAGGAAACCTGAAGCGGGTTGTGCCTTGGTACCATCCTTCTTGCAGGGGCAGATTGTCTCCAGGAGGGGAAAACTGCAGCAGGGACAAAAGAATCTGGCTGCTGGACACTGCATCAAGACGTCCCTGCTCTTCTGCACCGCAGTTATCTTGAGAGAACTCCTAAACAGGAAACTGCTTCAAACCAGAGTGCCACCCCCCGCTGCCGCTCTTGCAAGCGAGGCCCCTCCGCGACGGTTGCGCCGTCTCCGCTCGGCTCCGTCTGTTGTACTCTGTTGTGTTTTCTCTCCGTAGTAACGTGCCAGTGGCTCCCCAGGGAAATGGGGCCAGCCCGCGGCGTGCAGCACGCTCCGGCCTGGGATGCATGAGCTCCTCGGGACGTCTCGTCCTCTTGGCAGCTTTCAGCAACCACCTTCTGGCTCAGCAGCCCTAAGAGCCAAGCTGCTGCCTGCCTCGGCTTTCCTGGGTCTGCGAGTGGGAAATAGGGCTGGTGTTTGTTCTCTCCCTGCTTGCTCTTGGGAAATGGCATTGCGGCAGTACCTCAGGGATGCTGGAGCTCAGAGGCTGCCTCCAAAACTTGATGAGTGTAGAAATTGGCCCAAAAGCAGCCAGCCCTCACCAGGCCCCTGCCCCGCTCCAGTCCTGGGTGCACAATGGTGAATTGTGCATTGGGGCAGGTGCAGAGGAACAGGGAGAAGGCTTTGGGCTGGAGGGCCAGGTCCTGCTGTGCTGCCAGTGCTGCAGCATCCCCTCGCCAGCCTGTGCATACCCCAGGAGAGGGTGTCAGTGAAGGATGGGCTGGAGCAGGGTGCCTGTGCCTTCCCTGACGCCTGCAGTGTCCCTTCCTCAGCTCGGGGCTGGGGCTCGGCTGGCTCGATGCTTATTCCCCCGAGGCTCATGAGTTGTCCGGCCTGAGGACTTGTGTCTGGCGTGTGGCTGAGCCTGTGGCACAAGGTGCTTCATCTGTTGCACAAAGCCATCCACCCTGCTTGGGTGGAAGATCTGTGACACCGGCTCTGGTGGAAACCCTTCACGGAGAGCAAGTTCACACCTGGTCTCTTCTTCTGGAAAAACCTCAGAAGGCAGGGAGGGCTGGGGAGCAGCTGCTCTGCCATTGCTGCCATTTTCATCGCAGGCTCCCCTTGCTCCTCTTTCTTGCCCTGCTGATTTGCATTGACTCAGACTTCCTCGCTCACACCAGCCTGGAAGCCGAGGTGCTGTGCCGGGAAGCGTCTGCGAGTCAAACGCCGTGATCAGGCTCACAGGGCACTGCTCGGGCCGGCTGAGACCTGAGCCTGTTTTGCCAAGCTCAGTCTGCATGGGCTGATAAAATCCCTGCCCCAAAGTCGAAAGGGATGAGACAAGAGGGGTGGGAAGCCGGCTTGTGGCGTCCTTCTTGTGCCGTGTTTTGGTGTGGTTTGTGCTTGCACGCCCTCTCTTTCGGGCAAGGGGTTGCAACAAGCTGGGGCTGGGCCCCTCCTGCAGCTCCTCGCAAGGTGTCTCTCCTCCCCCATCTCCTCCTGTGGCCCCAGAAGAAGTCTTTTGGTGGGGGAAATGAGGGCTATGCCTGGAGCTGCTCCTGGAGAGCCCCAGACCAGTCCTGGTTTGGGGGTACAGCTTGAATCACCCTGCTTTTCCCGAAGGCTTTGGCCCCAGTGAGGACAGCGTGGAGAGGATGTGCAGAGCAGCTGTTCTTGAAGGAAACAAGCTTTCCACCATCCAGTTCTTCCCCTCTCTTTGCAAGCCATTGCCAACCTCCAGCCTTGCTCAGCAGAGGAAGAGGCATATATATATCATATATATAAATATAATGTATAAAATGATATTGTAAAAAAGCTCAATCTTTTGTTCTGTTATCCCTTAGAGAAGGATTTCATTTCAAACTTACCAAAGCTTCAGGCAGAGTCTATGGAAAGTTTTGGTCAGGGACCAGAGCTGAGTGGAGGGGCTGGAACACGTGAAAGCCACCGTTTTAAGAGCATTTTCCAGCCTTTGGTGCTGCCAGATCTGCTGATAGCACCTCTAAGAGCTGCTGCCGAACATCTCGCTTCTGGTGCAAGGGTGAGGGCACCCAGCTTTGCCTGTGCCCCAGCTTGGGTGGGCTTTCTCTCGAGTAGGACTAGTCTGTGCTGTTGAGGAGGAGCTGGGCTTGCAGCTGCTCCCTTGGCTTTTTTTGGGTGCCTGGATCCACACAGGGAAATGTTGCTATTTTCCCATTTTTCCCTGCATTTGTTTGTGTGTTGCGTTTTGTTTTGTTTTGTCGTTGTTGGGTTTTTTTTGGGTTGTTTGGTTGTTTTTTTTGTGGCTGTAAAATGGGGCTATAGGATCTCATATGCACTGGTCTTGGTAATGGGGAAGAGGCAAGTGCCCCTTCAGCCCCTTCCCCACCCTGATACCTCTGCCTGTCCCAAGTGGTTCACCCCAAACTCTCTGTCATGACAGAGTGGGGTGATCTGTAGGAAGACTAAAAGAGCTTGGCTTTGGTGAGCTAGAGGCTGAGAGGGGCAGGACTGATGTCTGCAAGTACTCACGGGGGGCTGGCAGGGGAAGAAATTATGTCCACCTAAGAACAACGTTGGCGCAAGAAAGAGTGGGTAGAAATCAGCAGGATTAAACTCAGGCTGGAAATGCAAAGGTTTCCATCCAGTGTAGGAGGGTTGAGTCTCTGCCTAAAAGGAGCAGGAACAAAAACTTGACCTGCTTCTCTTGAAACACAAAATGCAAATGGGCTTGTTTCTAATGCCTCTCAAATACGGGGAACCGGGCTGGACTTGTCAGCTGAAATGCAGTAAAATAAAGCGTATTGAGCTCAGCTAAAGCGTGTAGTAAATGCAGGTGAACCTTGTAGCCCTTCACAGAAAGGTTTCCATCATTTTGAGTTTGTCTCTTTGATCAGAAGCTTGCATTCCTGAAACTCACTTTTACATACAGAAACCCTTTAGAAATTAAACGTTTGCTTTTGCATTGAAGACAGAAGCTCGGGTTCTGCAGGTGAAGCCAGAGGGGTGTTAGTAGCTCTCCTGTGATTTATATGTGTGCTGAAACTTTTTTTTTTTCCTGTAACTGAGCTGCTGTGAGAAAGGTCAGGGTGTCGCAACAGGAAACCTGTGTGTGTGTGCATGTAAATGTGTGTGCACAACCCCCCATGCACGCTTGTGTGCGCTTTCCTGTGTATTTGTGGGATTCATCTCTCCCAGCATCTTCTCAGAATGTGTCCATCCAAATGCTGCAACACCAGGCCGAGAAGTCTTGTCCTGTTTTACATGCCATGACAAAAAACTGCGCTGTAGAGAGAAAGGAGTTGGATGTTAACCTGGGTCAGCTTTGACCTGCTCTTCCCCCTCCTCTTTCTGCTCACTCCCCCATCAACATCTCTCACCCCTCCCCATCAGCTGCTTTCCTACCCTAAAGCTGTTGTGCTGGCACATCAGCCCTTCACTCAGGGCTGTGTAGAGAAGGTCCAAGGGCTTGGGAAGGCCAAGCAGATCTGCCTCTGCTTGCACCTCGCAGTAAAGGGGACCAACAGGGACATCCAAGTGTCACCAAAAGCAAAATCTCTGATGAGATTTTTTCACCGTGTGAGACCACCCAGTGCCGCAGCCATTCCCACGGCTGCGAGGAGCCGTGCGAGGGCTGTTGTAGCCATCCCAAAGCTGCCCGCCCACTGCTGTGGCATTGGTGGGCTGGGAGCCCGGGGCTCCCCGGGGACGTCCCAAGCCTCACTCACCCCTCTCTTGCATCCCCCAGGTTGCCACGACAAGGCGGTGCTGCTTTATGAGTACGTGGGGAAGCGGATCGTGGACTTGCAGCACACGGAAGTACCGGACGCCTATCGAGGGAGAGGAATAGCCAAGCACCTCGCAAAGGTACGGCCACAGCCACCCTTCCTCCCTGGGGCAGAAGCTGTCGCTGTCCCTGTGGTGGTTGGAGACCCTGCCTGAAGCAACTCCCCAGTGCATTGGCTTTGCACGTGTGTCCCGCAGGAACCGTCCCCGCTCCAATGAGAGATGGTGGGGCAGATGGGAATCTGTGATCTGATGTTTCTGGCAGCGAGGGGCTGGGCAAGTGCCAGTGTTCAGCTGCTCGCCCAGGCTCTGCCCTTTCCTCCTCGCAGCGAACAGCCCTCGTGCCCACCTCACAGGGGCTGGTGCAGCACCTCTCCTGGGAGCTGGACCCCCTCATCTTGAGGCTTCAAGGCCCTCATCAGCCCTTTTCCTGCCCTGGGCCCTGCTTTTGGACCTCTGGTTAAACTGGGAACCCTGTGGCACTGTAGAGGCTGTGGCAGCATGTCTGTGCTCTGCCCCAGCCCTCTCTCTCCACCTGCCTTGCACAGGGGGTACGTGAGGGCAAGGTGCCATTTGCCCCAGCTGTATGTGGGGCACAGGAGTCTGGACCCCTGTGAGGCTTCAAGAGGAGAGCTTAGGCTGTGGGTGCTGGTTGTAACTCATCTGTCCTCTCCAATTGCTTGCAGGCAGCCCTGGACTTCGTGGTGGAGGAGGACCTGAAAGCTCACCTGACGTGCTGGTACATTCAGAAATACGTCAAGGAGAACCCACTGCCGCAGTACCTGGAACACTTGCAGCCTTAAGGCAGGGACTGCTCTGACACCAGCACGCCTGTCCCTGACTGTTCAACGCGGCCTTCGCTTCTCTGCGGTCTCAGGAAACCCCCCTCCCACACTCACAATTTCCATATTTTTTTAAGCACATTGATGTGGTGCATGAGTGTGGGCACGACCTCCTCTCTGCCTGCCTGTGAGCATGGCTACAGCCCTTGGGCCGGGCTAGCTCTGGGCACACGTGGTGCCCCCTGGTGCTCTTCCCAAGCCAGGGGATGGAAGAGGATGATTTTTCCACCAAACTCCATCATAAAAACAGGGGCTGACTTGACCTGCACCTCATCTTCTTCCCTCCGCTTGGCGACAGCTGTGAACTGGCTGGGGGATGTTGGTTAGGGTTGGTTGTGGGTTACCAGGCCCCCTTTCCTCCCAGCATCTGGTGGAGATGCTGTGGATTAAGCCTTGTTGGACAGAGGGAGGTGCTGGAGGAGCACCAGCCCCATGGCAGGTTCATCCCCTGCAGCATCTTGGGCAATGAGCCTTGCACAAGCTCACGTGGAGCACAGATGAGAACATTTGGGCCATGGTGGCACCTTGGAGGCTTTGCTGCACCAGCTGTGGAGACACTGGGATGGTGACGCCTTTGAGCCTAGAGACAGGAACCATGTGAGGAGGAGGCTTTGGCCGCAGGGGCTGCGGCAGACCGTGCACAGCCTGAGCGTGCAGAGGAAGAAAGGCAGCTGAGTTGCAGGTGCTGCTCCCTGGAGATGCCAGCTCCTGCCTAACCTTCTGTACGTCACCTCAGCTTGGCATCGCCGCAAGGTCGCGGACCATATTCCCATCTCTGCTCCCTGCTATCGGTGTTGACCGCACTGGTGTGGAAACAGCCTGCTCAGGAGAAGAGCGACAGCCCTGGCCTAAGCAACTGGGGACATCTTGTGCTTTTGCAGGCACCAGGGTGGTTTCCTGCAGCTGAAGAGGAAGGCTCCCCCATCTGCCTCAGCTCCAGCTCTGTGCCCCAGATTGTAAGGCCTGAGCTGACCTGCTCCTGGCCAGTCTCCAGGGCTCGCTGGTAGAGAGCCGCCTGCCTCTACTGATGGCTGGATGCTGATCACTGCTCCTTACAGCCTTTGGAAAGAATCCCTGGCTCAGGGCATCACCCTCCTGCTCACTGGCCTCCTCACAGCTCCATGCCCTGGGTGCTGGCAGCATCGTGGGGTCCTCGGCCAGCAGGAGGAACCCCCTCGTGTTGTGCTGTTACCTCTGCGGATGATGACCCTGCAGCACAGCTCAGTGTGGCCACGGTCGGATGCAGAGGTAACTCTGTGATGGTGGGGCACTGCCTGGGTCCAGCTTGCTACCTATCCTGCCTTGCCCAGGCTTTCCAGGGCCTGAGTTAGACCCCAGAGCCTCTCTCCCTAAGCTCTGGGGATGTTGCAGAGTCCTGGGGCTGTGCTGTGGCTGGGGAGATGGTGCTGCTGGTCCTGAGCAGCTGCTGGCTGGGGGCTGCAGCTGGGCAGAACCAGATAAAGAGCCTTTCTCCCAGAGGACAAATCCAGACCTAGGTTATCTCTCAGCGGGGACTAAAGTTTACAATCCATGCCACGGACTGAGTGAAGCCCCGGGCAAGAGGCAGCTCAGCCCTCTCCCAGAGTCCAGTGCAAAGTCCATGGTGGCAAAGACAAAAGCTCCTACAACCTTCACTTCTGACCATCCCATCCAGGAGAGGACACCCCGTGCCTGATCTCAGCCCAGGAGGCCCTGAGCTGTTCCTCCCAGCCACCGGCTCGAGGCGAAGCCCTGACACCTGCCTGTGCTTCTCGGCTGCCCGGTTCCCACCGGCTTGAGTACAACCTCCCAGACTCCCCTGCCTGTGTCCACCACCCACCTGGGGAGGGACCTGTGCCTGGCAGCAGACCCATCTCTGCCTTGTGCTGCCCAGGAAAGGCATCAGGCTCAGCCCTGCCACTGCCTCCCATTTCTGCTCTTGTGCTGCTTTCTTCAGCCTGGCTGTGACCTTCAGGATGGCTTAGAAGCACTGGGAAAGGGGCACAGGTAACAAACTGAAAAGGGCCTCAAGAAGAAATCTGGGCTGCTAAACATTCACTCTTTAACATGCAAAACTTCAATATCTAGTTACAGGAACGAGGCCGGCTCTGTTACAGCCAAGTGATGACAGAACCGTCCTTGCTCTTGTTCCCAAGGTGAAGCTGAACCGTCTCCTCTCTTGCAAGCCAAGATAAGACACAGTCATATCTTTGTCACAGCAGGGCTGGGTGCTTGGAAGAGCTGTGTGCCTGGCTGCCTCATGTGAGCAGCAGCGTGAGCCAGGCGCTGCAAGCCTCTGCCCTGGTTCTGTGCTCGTTTCCACTGTGTGACAGTTCCCAGAAGCACCCTGGTGTGTCTGCCACACGAGAGCAGCTCGCTGGAGGGTGTGCTCTGTGGTTGCTCCACCGGCAGCGTCCCAGCATCTAAGCCTGGCTCTGGAGCTCTTCATGCTGCTCTGGCAGGTTCCTCGTGCTTCCCGGCGCTGGATCGCAAGTGGCGATCGCTGCCTTAAGTCAGGCACAGCACGTGGTTTTGCTGCTGCTTCCCTTTGAGGTGCTACAACCCTTCCGGCATCTGACCTGATGGAGACGTGTGCCAGTGTCTGTGCCAACCAACCGTTTCACTGCTGTACCCACCCTCTGCCCCAGCCTTCCCTTCCCTGTGGTTTTTGATGTCAGCAAATAGCAATACCCACAGGTCACCAGCGATGCCCCGGTGCTCCTATGAGCTGGTGCTGCCAGGCAGGGGATGGCCCAGGGTCCCTCAGTGTTGGGCAGCCTCTGCCTCTCCACCAGCTGCTCTCTGCAGGAAGGAGCTTTGAGTCCTGTGCTGCCCCTTGGTGCTGACTAAGCCTGGAGGGAGATGGGGGATCCTGGACTCTCTCTGGCAACGGGAGCGTGGAAGTGGTTTGGTTGAATCGAGGTCCCCAAACCCATTTGAACTACAGACCTTGGTGGGCAGGGAAATGCAGGTTGTTTGTCAAACCTGCTTCCGCAACGCCCAACTTGAAACCCCCATCCCTTGTCCACTTCCCATCGTCGTCTTCCTCTGTCCAAGGTTTCCATTCTGTTGAATTCAGTGGTTACGATGTGCCTTTCCTTCTCAGGACCTGTTACAAATTACCTTTCTGCTTTTATGTCTAACATTTATCTTTATCCCTCCCTCTGTCATACTATAAAATCTGAACATAATGCATGGAATACAATACAATAAAAAGTGTGGCTTAACTGACCTGCAGTGGCTCACTGGTGGGAGGCAGGAGGAGGTGCCCACAGAACCAGGGGACCCTGGGCTGGGTCACTTCAGCAGACTGTCTGTTTCACAGGTCCTGTCAAACAACTCTGCTCTCCAGTCCACACCCAGGGTATGATTTTTGCTGCCTTGTTGCTGCATGTTCATTTTCTACATCTTTTAGAGTCTTTTTTCTCATTCCCCAAAACCACATCTAATAAATCTAACCCCAAAGCTCTTAGGACAGTAACTACCACGTATCTGTCAGCATCCTGGAGAAGGTGAGAGAAAAGGCAGAAGTTGGCAGATCGCTGTACTTGGCAGCTACTTTCCTACTGCATAACCTTCCCCTCTAGAAAGTGGAGAAACTGCCCCTTCACTCCCTGAGGAAGAAGATGATCTTGGGCAAAAGAACTTCATCCAGGTGGTGAGGGTGATGGAGGGTCTGTGAGACTCTATGTTTAGGACAAAGGATCTTGGTCTTAGGCCTGGTGTTGGCCACAGCTCCCTGGGACTTGTGGACACTTGTGTCTTTTCATCACCATCTCGTTACTGGGTTCTACCTGCACCACCTTTCTCCCATCGTGGAGCACCTTGGAGCCAGGTCCCAGGCGAGTCCAGCACGTTCCCATTGCAGAGGAATGGAGAGGCAGGGGCTGAAGCTATTGAATTTTATTTCAGGTCATTGGGCTGGCTGACCTCGTGATGACTGCATAGAGCTTGGGGTGAGTGGGATCACAACTGGTTCCTCTCCTTTGCCGGCTGATCCACCCCTGCTCACGCTCACCAGTCCTGCCTGAAGAATTCAGGCCAAACAGTCTTGGGGAGTTGTCCTGCAAACACAGCTTCTGGTGAGCAGACACTCAGTGCTTGTGTTCATTTGTTTAAGATGTTTGAAAACATTAAGGCATGAAAACATTTGAATAGGCAGCCCTGGAGTCACTCCCTGCTGTGCTTGTCCGGAGCACAGCGGGCAGGCAGGTGACTCAGAGGAACAGAAGGCGCTTCCCTCCTCAGCCCCAGGAGCACAGCCCCAGCTCTCTGGCTCCCAGCACCGCGTGTTTATGTCGCTTCCTAAAGCTGGGTGCAAACTACAGAGGCTGAGGACAGCGTTTCGATAGCTGAAAATGCCAGGGCTGGGCAGGAGAAGGGACACAGCTTATTCACAGTTACGATTTGATCTGACAAGTGACAAGTGCCCCTGGGCTGCAACTCGAGCAGGCGGGAGCGTGGGTTTTGCAGCTCCCGAGAGACAGCGCGGTGGGTTTGGGTTCTAGCACGAAGCTGGGCTGTTGCTGGTAACGTGCTCTGTTTACATTCCACATTCCAGACAGTCCGATGCGCCGGCCTGTCCCGGCAATGCTGCCGCTCAGCCGCACGCTCTGCCAGGCCGGGCACGCTTCCCAAACGCCGCTTCTGCAAACGCACCATTTACCTCCAGCGAAAGAGCTGACCCTTGAATTACGGGTGAGAAACGGGGATGCGGGAGAGCCCTGTGGTCTGGAAGAGCAGCTTCACGATGCCTGGGAAGGTGGAGGCAGACGTGGATTTGGTTTAGTTACATCACTTGGAAATAAAGCCCGAAAGAGGCTTTTTCTAGGAATGGGGGATGCAAAGGCAGCACCACTCTCTTCTGACCTGCACTGTCAGGATGGAGCTGGGCTGGTTGTGCTCTCTGATGGGTGCTGGGAGCTGAGGACGTGTAGTAGGGCAGAGTATCTTCAAGAGAGGGGAAGTTGTGGAGCAGGGAGCTGCTCTTTGTTAAGGGAAAGCTAACACCAGAGAAAACAGCTCCTCTCCTAGGAGGGTTCAGAACTGGAAGGCGCAAGGATGCCTGAGATACACCATCCAAGCATCCCAGCACAGGTCACTTTGTGTGACCCTCCTGTGCTGGGGAGTGGCCCCAGGGACAGAAGCTGAGGACAGGGTGGGTCTTGGGACATCCCCATAACCCACAGCCGTTCAGCATCCACTGCTGCTGGGAATCTGTGACAGCAGCCAACCTACATTTCCTTTCCTAGTGAAGCGTTTGGCTGTAAACTGTTATTCCTCCTCAGAGATGCAGCAGGGATGGAGCCTCCTCATCCCCTGCTCCTCTTTCAGAATGGATTAAAGGGGATAAATTCGCCCCTATCAAGCCCAGTCTCTCCTCCCCGGAAGGTGCTGCTCTGAGGTGCTCCTCCATTCCTCCTCCGCCTGAAATCCTGTGTCTCTTTCCCACCAGGAAAACAAGGCAACACTCAGGCTCTGGAGAGCCGCTGACCCTCAGATAGAGCTGACCCCTCTCCTCCCTACAGCCACCTCCGCAGCCCGGCCCAGCCCGGCGCCTCTTGCCCGAGACGGAGGCCACAACCCCGCCCGCCTCCCCTCATGGCGGGGCCGCGGGGCAGGCCGGGACTCGTCGCCGCGCTCCTCCCACGACCGGGCCCGCTCCCGTTGGAGCGTGCCGGCGGAAAAGGCCGGGAGTGGGTAGGGACCGAGCCAAGGGCCTCGGAGCTACTTCGCCCACCGCAGCCGATTGCTTGTGGTAGAGACGCTCCCACCCTGGTTCCCGCCAGGCCCCGCCGTCCGCTGAGGGGACTACTCGTCCCAGAGGCTCCCGCGGCCGGGTGGCGGCGCGGGGCACTGTGGGACTCGTAGTCCTATGCGACGGCTCTCCCTCGCCCGCCGCGCGGTCCTGGCGGCCTCTCGCGCACTACATTTCCCGTCGGGCAGCGCGGCGGGCCCAGGGTCCGCTGGCGGAGACATTTGCGAGCCGAGTGTCTCCAAGATGGCGGCGTGGGGAAGGAGGCGCGCTGGCCCCGGCGGCACCAACAGCGGTGGCGGCCGGGAGAGGTGAGCTGTGGCCGGGGCGGGAAGTGCGGGGCTGCCGGGGCGCCTCGGGCGGGCGGGGAGCGGGAGGAGGTGGGGCCGCGGCCTCCCTGGGGTCTCCCCGCGACCCCGCGGCAAGGGCGGGGGCCCCGCGGAGGGGAGCGTGGCCGGTTAGGGCGGGTGGGGGGACGCGGCTCCGCTGAGGTGGGGCTGGGCTGGACCGGCTCGCCGCCGCCGGCAATCTCCCGCTGTGGGCGGGCGCGGGGATGGGGCCGCAGAGGGGGCCGGCGGGGCCGGGGAAGGTCAGCGCGGCCCGCAGCCGTTCCCGACGCGGGGATGCGGCGCTGGGGGCCGGGGTGGAGGAGGGCCAGCCCCGGGGAGGCTCCTTTCACGGCTATTTTTAAAGGCGGTGAGGGCAGCGACGAGTGCTCCAGGGTGACCTCCTTCTGCGGGCGGCCGCGGCGGTCCCGGCCGCCTGGGGGGTCAGCGCGGAGCAGCCGCGCTCCCCCGATGCGAGCCGAGCCGGGCGGGGCGGGCGGCGGTGGCCGCCTCGGCGGTCGCCGAGAGCTCTGCCGCGCTCAGTTCGCCTCCCTTGGGACGGAGGAGCAGCCAGGACACGCTGGAGCTACACACGGAGTAGCTGTAGAAGTTTGGGAATCGGAACTTTAAAATAACAACAAAAAAAAGAGACAGAGGAAATTCTTGTTGAGCTACTTGAATATTTGCACGCACAATCCCGTACCTACTTAAATCGTCTCGTTAATGCCCGTATTTCCTTACGTTGGCATTTTCCCTGTTTTGCCCCAGGGCTGACTGATGTAACCGGCAGCTGCTGAAAAGCTGCTGCATTTTTGTTGTGAGTTTTCTTTTGTCCTGCCGCCTTATTTAGAGACTCCAGTAGCCCTCCTAATTTTTCTTCTGGCTTTTGCTTCATTTTGTTCCCTCGCTGTAATTCAACAGTTTGGTTTTTTTTGTTTTGTTTTGTTTTTTTTTTGATGGTGTTGAATTTACGAGGCCAAGGAGAGCCACGAGTAACCCTTAAAATTCTGGTGCTAATGTGACTTGCAGAAATGCCGTCGGTGTTCAGGGAATTTGAAAGTAATTGAACTGGAAGAGCCAATGGAATTACTGCATCGGTGTGGTTTATATCAGCGACTAAGAATACCAGTGGCAGGGCACTAAACCTGTCTGCACCCAGTGCTGCCGCCGGCCCCCGCGCTAAGCACATGAGGTGTGGGGCTTTGGTGTGGAGTTTTCATGTGGCAGAGCTGTCTTCCCAACACAAGTGAAGAAAAAATGCAGACTTAAAAGTGAGTCGTTACCTCGTAACTTAATCTGCGAGCTAGACAATAATCTAATTGTAGTTTGAGGTGATTTTTTTTGAAGCTATGATTACTCTTGATCTTATGATCAAAAAGACTTATTCATAAACATGAGTTTCTTCATGAACCTGCTGCGTGTGCTGTTTTTCCTTTGCCAAGGAGCAGTATGTAGCTAAGTGGTAAGAAAGCTCAGGAGTGACATAGCAGAGCCACGGATACACCACCGACCGGCGTTTCACAACCCCTGTCAAAAGATGATGTTGTTTAGGTGTGATCCTGTACGAATGTGACGGAAGTTCATAGTTGTGATAGGTGTTGGGTGATGTCACCTAAGTTCTGCTTCTTCCTTGCGATTGCCAAGCTGGAGATAGCCGTGACTGGGCCTCTGCCTCTTTCCATCAGCACCTCATCCTAAATCACACCTCCCTGTCTTGTTTGGCTGCTGGCAACGTAAGTTGTGTGAAAAGGGGCGCTGACAGACCTGATGTCATCGAACGATGACGTAGGTGTTTTCTACGGTGAATATGGTTTTCTTATGCTGGGTGGGATTCTTGTCCTAAGACCCGTTCCTTTGAACTGGATCTACTAACCCAGCTTTCCTCATAAATGAGCTGCTTCAAGGGGGTTTGAGAGTTGTCAGCCAGCTACTCTAAAAGGCATCTGTGTGTTTGGAGGTGGTGTGAGGAGAGGCAGTGGTGAATAAAATACTGTCTGTTGTTAGACTAGACCAGCTTTCATTTAAAAAAAAAAAAAGAAAGCCCATCAGTTCTCTCTGTGGAGACTGTATCCCTTCATAAATTACTTTATTGATACAGAGAAGTCTGTAATTGGTGAAAAAGTGCTTTCCTCCATAGGACTAAATGTAAGGACATTCATTTCAAAGGATGTTGGCTCCAGCTGGCTCTCTGGTGGTGAAGTAATAAAGTTAAACAAAATAACCCAAAACACTGAAGAGAACCAACTAAATATTTGTTTTTCTTCATTCTGGATAAACTCTTTAATGGAGACAGTCTAAAGGGAATTGTTAATCTGTAGACCAAAACCAACTTTTTTTTTTTTATACAGAACAGACCCTGAATTGTACTGAGTGTTTTTGTATAAAATTCAGCACGATGACCGCCAGAACACAAGACAGAATGCCATTTGTTCCCCCGGGAGATGTTCTAACAAACTCCAGCAAGAACAGCTTTAATGTCATCACCGCTGCTTGTATTGGCTTCTCTGGCCCCTTAAACCGTTCTCTTCTTTCCGTGCTCGGGCTGCTCAGATTTCTGGTACTCTGTTTGCTTACAGCAATGATTGACCTGTTTCCATTAGCCTGGCTAATCATTAGTTCACTTAAAATTGACACCTCGGTGGCTGGAGGTTGGTTTTGTTTTTGTTCTGGTCTGGTGATGTTTTCTTTAGTGCTGTCTTCCCTTGCAGAGGCTGCTCAAAGATCTCACCTGTGTTCTTGCCTGTTCCCTTTCCTATTTGTATGTAAGGTGCAGCTTTTGAGTGCAAGTCTTGCTTTATTGCTATGCTTTTCCCGTTCTTCCTCCGCTTCAGTGCATGCGTTGACAGCCTGGTGAGAATGGCCTTCTTAAAGCCATAGGCCTGACAGCCCCAGCTGACAGCCTGAGACTGGTAGATCGTGTGCACATTCAGCAGAGAAACAATTCTTGAGGTGTTTGAACTGCCCTGGGTTAGTACTTTCTGGATGTCATATCCCAGAGCTCTCCTGTGTAGGAGAATAGACTGTCAAATATAACTTTGAGGTGGAGTATTTCCACTGAGAATTAAAGCCAGACCACAGCTCATTCCTTAATCTTGCAATTAAATTAAATTTCCAGAAGGATTTATGTGGAGGGAGGTTCAGTGTTTATATTTGTCATGCCTTGACTTCATGGACTCAAGCTTGGCTGAGATGCTAGTGATGACCCCAGACACTGTCCTTTGGCCATCAGTGTCCTTTTTCTGCAGTTCACTTGCACAGCCAGTGTGACATCCCTCTGCTCCTTCACTAAACTAGATTTGGTGTGTGTGCCACTCCTGACGGGCCTTATCACACTGCTGCAAGCCTCTCCTTTCTTATCTTTCTAGCTACTAATCAGACTGGTCTTCATTTGCAGTTAATCTGAATGTATATTTGTTGCTCTGAGCAATACTGTTGTTCAGGAACATTCTTCTTTAAAAGAAAACAATGAAACAAATTTGACCTCTGTGTTATGGGAGGGGTTTTAAATTTAAAAGGACTTTTTTTTTTTTTTTTGCACAGAACTGTACCTGTGCTTTGTGCAGGTTGAGATGGTTTCTAATTGTGATTCGGAACATATTGCAGAACTGGGATAGCTGGATGACTTGAAACCCTTGCCAGAAGTCTGTCTGGCAGATCGAGGAACACCTTTAGGCTGAGGGCAGCACACGTCTGAGGCTCAGACATTGTCCTGCAGGTGGATGGTGGTAGAAGGACACTGGGGATTCTTCCAGGATGTTGTCATCTGCCCTGTTTTCAGCACTCGCTTCATTTGTTTCTCTTTCTGCCTGTTGACACCTGGCAAAATGTGAGATCTTTTCATACTGAGTGGCATTGTGCCCCCTGCTTAGGAGGGTATTCATTTCTTCATCCATAAAGACTATCCAGTTGAAACTTAGATTTAACAGACAGGCTGCTGCTTTTTGGAGGAAAACCCTTCCAGTCTGGAGGCAGAGAACCAGAGCTGCTCTGAGGGCTGTAACTGGGAAGCTGCTGGAATTGCTATTGTTCTGCTGGCTGCAGCACCCCTCTCCTGGTGCTCCCTGATATTCCCATGTTAGGAAGATAATCCAAATGTAATTTGAAATGTAATTTGAAGCCTGCCCTATAGCTACAACAGACACTTCTGCCCCTCCTGCTCGTGGTAGCTCTATTAACAACTGATTCCTTATTTTTAACTTTGGCAGTACCTAAATTTTACACTAGTAATTTGACATTTTCATCTTGCTGTACCAAATAGTTGGGCATACCCATCATCGTGTGCACTTGGCACCAGGAATGAGACGTTTGAAAACTCTCAAGTATGGAATGAATGAAGCTGCAATAAAATTAACTTTTTGGGCATAAAGTCCCAGAACTGTTCCCATGGAGCAGCTCAAGTTTTTAATTTAGCCCTCTTCTTGGGCCTGAGGAGACAGGTCCTGGAAAATCGTTTGATTAATATTAACAACTGCTCTTAGGTTCTGGTGTGGCTAGTAAATAGCTGCTGGGCTGCTGAACACATGGCAGAGTCCTATGATTTCTGGAACTGGCTCCTCTGGGACACTGGCTATTTACTGTTCTTTTAAGTAAAATGGCATTTATAGCAGATCACCGCACTTCATAACGGGCGGTTGCCAGCTTGGCGTTGATTGCAGAGCTCTGCATTTTTGTTTGTCATCGCCGGGGGCTGGGGGACAAGCTCCAAAAGGCCAACTCCATAGCCTCCAGTGTTTGAGCAAATCCAGTTGCTTTGACTGGATTTGTTCCTGCGCAGCTGCTGTGTTCAATTGAAAGGCTGTGTCAGGAGAGATTGCCTCTGTGGACTGAGGGACTCAGTCCTACTCTGCATGCCAGCAAGGTCTAAAACCTTCTCAAGCCCACATGCCTCATCTGTGTCTCTTTCTAGATCATCTGAAAACAAACCAGCTTTCAGCTTTCTGTCCTCTGGCAGCAGCCAGTTCTTGTGTGAAAATAATACGTGATAAACCCAACTCCCCCTGTTGCAGAAATGGAGACTTTCTGCTGGCGTTGCCGACTCTTCGTGTGTCCTATTGTTTGAGCAGCTAATTTTGCATCCTTTGTCCTTTGGTTTTGGATCACCCATGTTGCCACTTGCAGCTTCACCACTGCAGTAGAGATTTATTCCCATATTAGAGGAGAAATTTGGAGAAACCTTATAGTTAAGGGTTGGACTTGATCAGGGATGAAGCCTTTGTGCAGTTTGTTTCCCAGGGATATATTTTTTTTAACAGACCATAATTTAAGATCTGCTTTGTTTTGGCTTAGGAGAATTGGGCTTTTCTTGACTTTATTGATATAAAGCCCCAGAGCCTGGCAAGCCAAAAGATTGCAGAAGAGATGGACAGTACTGCCTCTGGCCAAAGCCCGTGGCATTCCTGCTGTCTCTGACAGGTGGCTGTTGCTTGTGGTGTGGCTGTTTGGGAAAGGGAAGAAGGGATGTTCAGAGGGGAGAACAGCCAGTATCTGAGTGAGGAGAAATGAGGCTGATAGGTTAGTGCCACCTGTCCTGATGCTGAACCTGGAGAAATCCCACATCATGTACTTACTTAATTTCTAGAGTTAGAAGCCCAGTTCCCCATGGCTCCTGCACAAGCAGAGACAAAACGAGCTTGCTTCACCCTTGTTTCCCAGCGCTGGCAGGGACAGCTGAGGGTGACTAGGTTATCGTGTTGTTCCTGAGCCTCTGCGGAGTTCTTAGAGAAGCAAATCCAAATTCAACTGGTTTGCAGACCCACACTGCATGTTCCTAGGTGTTACAAAATGCTGAAAACTCTCCTCTGTAGGAAATACTGGTTTTATCTGGGTTGGGGTTGTGTTACCAACAGGGTCAGCTCCCAGCTTGCAAATTACTTTCAGCAATAGCTTTTCTCTGAAGTCCTTTTACCTTAGCAAGTGGTTTCACACAGGCATTGGTGGTGTTTTCCAGAGTTACCTTAAGTGTCAGCATGTTTTCCATAATGAAGCTGGATTTTTTTTTTTTTTTGGAAGAGTTTTCATCAAGAAAAAAAGAATCCTTGGCAGAAACCATTTCCAGCTGTGTCCTTAATAGGTGTAGCACCTGGTTAACTAGTTCTTTGTTAGAAACCCCTTAATGTTAGCTGATAAACGTGGTTCTGTTAGAGATCTAGTGCTCTGTGAAACTTATTGTGAAGGCCAGCACCTATATATTTTTCTCTAAATACTTGCTAATTTGCTGCACAACTTCAGAGCCCATCACATCCTATCCTCAAAGACTTGAGCATAGTTTTCCAAACAAGAAAACTGCATTCAAGTGGATTTTGATTTTTATTTCTACCTGTGAAAAGGCCAAGGGAGAAAGGCACTGCAGAGAACTCAATAACTACCTTGTAAGTTGAGTTTTTCTGTGTAGTTTATATAAACTGTAGCCAGACTTTTAATGAAACTGCTTATTACTCTGCTTTGAGAGAGGCTGGTGCCTCCTGGGTCCTGCTGTTTGGTAGGTTTGCTGCTGTTCACAAAAGCAGCTACTTCTGGTAACAGCGTGTAATTTAACAATACTGTTAATTACAGATGGCCACTGCACGATACCCTTTGCAGCATCAAAGGAACTGCACGTTAAGGGTAACGACTGGTAACGCAGCAGCTTGCAAATGTGTTTTTCTCCCTTAATTTCCAGTGCCTGCACAGAACCACGATTGTACTTGGGGAGCAAAAAGTGCTCGTTTCATTCTCCATCTTGGCAGTCTCCTGCCTCCCAGTATCGGGAGGGTCTAAATGCTGTGGGATGAGGTAGTTTTGTCTGCTGTGATTAGGTCAAATATGCGTGTGATTCCTTCTCCTTAAGGAATCTGACAGATATTTTTATCCTTGAGGGGTGACGTGCTCCATTTTGTTGTGTCAGAAATAGTTATTTCTTCTGATTAGTATTTTGCCTCGTTCTAATGGGTTGACTTTTACCCTTTCTCAGCACGCGTAAACAGTCATCATCCCGTTTCTCAGCAGTCTGTTAAATTAATGTAGCTGCAGCTGAGGTGATGTGTGAGAGGGTGGGGGGGAAGGTGGAAACTGATGTGGCTTCAGGCAGCTAAAATCTGCTGCTCAGATGGGGGCTGTACAAGGCTTGTGAATCTCCTGTCAGCAGGGAGTGTGCTCCAAGGTTAAGCAAGCGGCTCTTTCTTCACTGTTAATACCTGCCTGGGTTAAAAAAAAATGTTCCTTCTTGCTTTGCTGCATCCTCTTTCAGGAGAGAGAATTGTTCTGTTCCAAGCAGAGTGCTCTGCTGCCTTTTTCACCTTCACTTCCAGCAAGGCTTGTTGGCTGACTGGATTGACTGGGTTGGGTTCACTGTGGAGGGCTCGGTAGCAAGCCGCAGCAGCGGCAAGGAGGTGGCTACTGGGGGCAAGAAACCAGACATAGTAATCTGAAGATGCTTCATCTCTTAACACCTCCCAGTGCAACTTGCCCTCTGGATGGATGAGCTGCTAGGCTTATTTTCTGTGAAAACTCTTTTTGAGCCTCTGTGGTCTGATCGTTGATGCGGTGTGGTCGCTACGGTGTGACACTTCCAGTATCTCCAGGGAAACTGCTGGGGTGTCAGGGTGAGGAACCATTTCAGGACTGTTAACAAGATTTGAGTTTCTCAAAATGTTCTAGCTCCTCCAAGTTAGGACAAGGTAAGGAAAAATACATTGCTTTATTTTGGGATGACTTCATGTACAGCAGGCCCGATTAGCTGATGTGAAACGCATCTTGAGTTGAAAAGCTGCTTGTTGTGGAGCAGAGGCAGTGACTGACCTTGAGGGGCTGCCCTCACTTGGGACATATTTTTTCACTCCCATCCTCATCTGGGTGGGTGGAAAGTCTGTCTCTAAGCTCTAGTTTTCATTCCATGTTTCTTGTCAACAGGGTCACCTTGTCCTCCACAGACTGTTACATTGTGCATGAAATCTACAACGGAGAGAACGCTCAGGACCAGTTTGAGTACGAGCTGGAGCAGGCCCTGGAAGCGCAGTACAAATACATAGTGATCGAGCCCACTCGCATCGGGGACGAGACGGCCCGTTGGATCACTGTCGGGAACTGCCTGCACAAGACGGCCGTGCTAGCGGGCACCACCTGCCTCTTCACCCCTCTGGCGCTTCCAGTAGATTATTCTCACTACATCTCCCTGCCTGCTGGTGTGCTGAGCGTGGCTTGCTGCACCCTTTATGGTATCTCTTGGCAATTTGATCCTTGTTGCAAGTACCAAGTAGAATACGATGCCTATAAACTTTCCCGCCTGCCCCTGCATACGCTCACCTCCTCCACTCCGGTGGTGCTGGTGAGGAAGGACGACCTGCACAGAAAGAGACTGCACAACACGATAGCACTCGCCGCCCTGGTGTACTGTGTAAAGAAGATCTATGAACTCTACGCTGTATGACTTCAGCAGGGAAGAGAGAAACCCACAAAGACAAGTGTATTAAGACTCCCACAGTAACATTTTGTTTTTCCTCTTTGAGAAGCGGTGGAGACTGGGAAGGATTTGGTTTAATAGAGCTGTTATTTTTAAAATAACACATCACTGGTGCACCAAGGTTTTTCAGTTCTTCGTTACACTTAAGATGTGGATGTGTGGTGACTTGAGAGCTGTATGTTAGGCCATGGGAGTCCAATCCAGCAGTGGAATGTTGATGAAAGAAAGCTAGAGAAAGAGGGGGTGTGAACGAGCTTTTTTTTTCCCTTTATTTTCTTTTTTTTTTTTTGAAACATTTAAGTATATTGTTTAATTGTATTACACAGAACCAGCCAGAAGTTATCATTGACCATTAAAGGATGAGAATTTCAAATGGTTTTGCTCTCTTGTTACTGTTATCATAGTTCCCTTTGGTAGTGTCCTTCTGGGGGATGGAGGCTTTGCTGGGAGAACTCCAGCAGTGATGGTTATTTATGCGTCTTCACACACAAACCTGACATCCCTCTTGTCTATTGCATGTGGCAGCAGCATCTGTATCGCTTCACAGCAGCCACCTGCTGAAGGAATAGCCTCATAGTGTTGCTTTCCCTCTTGCTTGACTAGTTGTGTTTCTTGGAAGAGGCTTACTTGTTACCCCTGGTGTTTAGATCTTTCTGGTAACACTCAAAGATCGATGGTTAGGGCTAAAGGTGGCCCTGTCCTCCGCTGCCTGCCACCTCCAACCAGTATTCCTCTGCACAATGGAGATAACACTGAGTTTCCAGCCACAGATTCTGCTCAGGTTCTTTCTCATGTGGCTACATCTCCACCGAAACGCGCTGCACCCTGCGCAGCTGAGGTGGCAGTCTGTCTGTCTTACCTTTGGGTGGTGTTAGTGCTGCTGACACGCGGGCGGCCGTGTCCTGACTGTGCAATCCCACTGCTCTCACTTGGAACACGCTTCTGGAGCTGCCTGCTACTGCTGCAAGGCAGCCATGCGATTGTGTCTTTGTAACTGTGTTATCTGACATTTTAGAATCCAATCTTGTGCATTAATTCATCTTTTAGCTCCAAACTGTCAAAATCTTGTTCTTAGAATGGGAAGTATTTGCCATTTTGCAAGATCTTCCAATTACTGTTAGAAGACAGGGGCTTGTTTCCTATCATCTCCTCCTACCAGGCGGAAAGCAGGCAGGGTTTGCATTTCTAAGGCCAGCTTGGCCCAGCTCCAAGGGTTATGATCCCAATACCAGAGCAAAGCCCCATCACAAAACCTGCCCGCACACAGGTGTAGTGCTCGCTGGGGTGGGAGCTGCAGTCTGACCTCCACAGCTGAAGCACTGACCTTGCAAGGGAGCCTTACGAGGTCAGAAACCAAATTCAGTAGTTCTATCTTTAACTTTCTAAATTGCACCAGCAGGCACTGAGAACTCCCCCTCGCCTCCAGCCTCCAGCCAGCTTTCCTGGCCACAGTTCCAGCTTGTGCTTTCTGCTGATGCAGCTTTTCTGGTAGCGGGGCGCACGTCCCAGTTGTGTGTGCGCTGGGCAAACGGGGTTTGCCAGCAGTTCTGAGCGGGTGCTTTTACCACCTGCTCAGGCAGCTGGAGCTGAGCCAGCACATGGGCTGGAGGAAACTCCAGTGGCATCGAGACGTTTCTAGGTGGCAACAGCCTCTTTTGCTGGTACAGTGGCTGAGTTGTCTCCCTCCAAGGTTAAAAGAAGCTGGGATCCAGAGTGTCTCTATTTATAGCAACAATGTACAGTTGCTTTGGCAGAGAGGAGGGGAAGAAATGCAACTACTTCATCTTTCTGTGGTTAGGCCAAGACTGCTGGGCAGGCTGCCTTTTGAGTCCTGACATTGTTTGTTTCTAAATTCCCCTCATCTGGATCAATTTTAAACTAGTGGCAGATCTGCCATAGCTATTATGTCCTTTATTGCCACTGGAGGTCCAAAACATCCTTGTGGTGGCCACACAAAAGACATTCCTGTTCTTTTTTTAATCAAGGCAGAGTCATTGTCAGGGCTTTTAGTTCCTTCACTAAACCTCTGTGGTCCTGGCGCTTCTTCATGTTAAGCTTTCCTTTGCCTGGAGTGGTCTCTGTGGCAGAAGGACTAACCCTCGGAAGGCTCCCTACACGCATGGCTCATATCAAAGACTTTGGAGTTAAAAAGAAGTGAGCTTCCTGTAGTCTGACTGCAGGAGGAGAGGTGAGAAGTCAGCTTAGCTATCCCAAGAGGTAGGCCTGTTTTAAAAACAGACCCTTAACTCCACTCTCGAGGGGGAGAGGATGTAGATGGGTGGTAGGGGAGCTTGTTTTCCAAGTAATCTTAGTGATAACCCAGCCCAAATGCAAGGTGACATCCTGGCTGTTAGCACAGGGAGAGGGGTCTCAGGGGCTGTGTGTTCCGGTGCATTGCACGAGATGGTTCCTGTAGGTAGCTGTGGGTTACGGTGGCTGGGGACCAGCTTCCTTTTGAAGCCCTGCAGGCTTTGCTGACCATTGCAGAGGTGCTCTGAGATGGGGTCTGCTCCGGGGAATTACCCTCCAAAGGGGAACGTGCACACTCTTGGTAACTGCTGCCTTGGAGCTGTGGTTCAAACAGCAACTACAGTAACTCCCCACACATCATGGTTTTGTTTTTTTTCCCCAGGCCTGCTGTGTTGCATCCCTTGGCACCCTGGCTGATAACACAGAAATGCAGAGTGGCCCCTTGCTCCTCCCTGGGTAGCTGTGACCAAAACACCAGAAGACAGAGCAGCTAGACAAGACTGGCAGCAGTACTGTATTTTGCCACGAAATGGAGGACATGAACGTGCCAAAACAATAAAAGCACAACCAATGCTTCCAGAGACTCCCCTTGTAGAGCTGGAGAGAAGGTAAGGCCTTGGCTTCTTATCTTAATAGAAAAAAAAAAAAAAACAAAAAAAAAAAAAAACCACATATGCCTGAAATAATTTCAACCCCAGGTCTTTATGTAACAAATCTGCCACCTCAGGCATAATGAAAATGGTAGAGGGTGTCCTAACTGAGCAGCAGCACTGTGATCATCAAACACATCCTGGTCATCATCTTGGATGGATTCTCAGAGATCATTTATTCACCTGCAGTGGTCAGGAAAAGGCTCTTTGAGGAAGAAGGTCCCACTGAGCCTGCACATTGTAGCAGTTTTAGTGACTAATGCTCTGGGTTCACACCACGTCTGCTGTAAGCAATGTGAGGAGAGTGAAGATGAAGTAAGATGTACTGCTACTGGTACAACAGCATCTTCCAGGAGTGTAAGAAAATGAAAACCAAACCCCTTCTGCTTTTCCCTTCCTCTAACATTACCTGCTGTGAGGAGCTGAAGTAGAACAAGGATTAATTTCATAGCAGTGTAATTTATTTGTCATGGGACACACACTCACGGGCAGGACGTACAGAGCAGGACAGGTGGAAAATGCTGGTAAGTGCATGGAGGTGGCAGCAGAGCTCGGGACCTTGGTTCCTACTAGAGGCCTTTATTTCAATTATAAGTCATAAAAAAAGATTCTTTCTGTCCTTACTGAACTCTGTTGGTAACCCTCAGGTGAGGAGAAGGGGTGAAGAACAGAACTCCCTGAAGCCTGTGATACATGAACAGGCAGCTCTCGTTCCCCCACTGGATGTGATCCTAATCAGCATCTGTGATTGCTTTAAAACAGATGAGAGGGGTCTGTCTCCCGTGCTGTCCACCCTGCTGCTCACCAGGAGATGGTGTCCCTGGCACCTGCTGTGTGCTCTCGGCCCGAGCTGGGCTGGGTGTGCTGCTGTCAGCTGTGCGGTGTTTACGGGCACCACCACACCTCGATCTGCTGGTTTCCATCTGGTCAGTGCTTCCCCTGCGTGAACGTGTGCTGGGGTTAATACTGTACTGTCAGGTAGGGCAGAGCTCAACAGACATCAGTGAGGCACCAGAGAGACAAAATAACCGCCAAATAAAACCAGTTATTTCTTTGGACTTGGCACTGGACTCGAGGTGAAGGCGTGAGGTGATCTGGCATGGTAACAAGCAGAGGCTCTGTGAAGTTTCCCCCTTCAAGCACCATGTTCTATATCAGATTAAGGAGGAGACACTGATCACGAGAGCTCCCAGCTGAGGACTGGATTTCACAGAGGCCACAGGGTGGGGAAAAGCCAAGATCTGCTGGTGTGAAGGGAAAACAGGTGGCATTTATTTGTAGCAGACCAGTAAAGCTGAGATGCCTGGCGTGCGGGGAGGTAAGGTGCAGTCTCCCAGCACACGAGCCTCCCCTGGTGCAAAGTGTGTTCCCTCGTTAGCCTCCCCTGCAGCTCAGCTCTCCCCCTTGTCCAAGCACCCCTCTTCGGGTGAGGTTGAGGTGCTGTCTTCCAGCAAGTGGCCTGCCCTGATGCGGGGGAAACCACTTCCCGCTCCCCACGCAATGGTAAACTGCAGTGTTTTGAGAAAGGTCTTTCCTGCAGGAGCACCTCCACTGATGTCCCAGCCGAACTGCAGGGGGTTTGCCTCCCCCTGCAGTTATTGCTCGAAGGAGCTGAGCTCTAAGAGCCCTTTGTTTTTCTCTCCTTTTTTGCTCTAGTTGCCATTAAGCTGAAAAAGAGCCTGGGGAAGAGGTTTCGCAGGTAGACAGCCAGGGAAGGTGTCAGGCCAGCTACAAGGACTTCCTTCTTCTTCTGTCCCACTGCACTGAGAACCACCTGAGCGACCTCTGCGGCTGTCTGTCCTTCGGCGGTGTTCTTGTCCATAACTGCAAAGGAAAGCTGAGTAAGCACCAATACCAGCAGGTAAGGCCACATTCAGTACCTGTCCTAAGAATGCTCTCTTCTAACTGTACAAGGCCACTTGTGGGGGTTTGATTTTCACACCAGTTGTGTGTGGGAGCACAGGCAGGTATCATTTGGGCTAGAAGTTGGTAGTTACTGTCAAGGAAGGCTAAATTTGGGGCATTACTGTTCCTACCCTGCACCCAAAGTTGTCTTCTGATACTTCAGGGCTAATGTGTGTCCCCACCAGAAGCTATATGTTGCAAGCACGCTTTGGAGTAACTCGGCGAGACGGAGATGCTTTAGCTACAGGGCACAAAATCCTATCTCACCTCCATAGCGAGATCCATCTGATGTCACAGCATTGAGAGAGAGGTTTGTCTGAATGTAGCCGGGGCTTATAACCGTCACATCGATGTCATACTGCTCTACCTCTGCTCGTAGACAATCAAAGAAGGCCTGGGTAGCATGCTTAGAGGCAGCATCTGAAAAACAGGGAGCAGACGATGCCCTAAGGAGAAGGAGCAGGGCTGAAGGAAGATTCACTCCCCTGGATGGGTTTTTCGCAGCAGTGCAGCCACTTTGCAGTAAGAACCCAGCAGCTGTTCGACAACTCCTGGGTTTGGGTATTTTTAGTGAATGGCAGCAACAGGTAGTGGGAGAGAGCAGTAATTTAGGAAGGCAAAATGTAAATACTCAAGTTGGAAACTGGCTACGATCCTGAGCTTAATATCACAGCCACGCCAAAGCACTATGGAGTGAAGCCAAGCTGCCTGCCACTCGTGATGAAGGAGACGTGAAGCCTGGCTGGGGAAGTGTTGGAGAAGACAGGCTGGGGCCAGGGGAACGCGATGACGGCACGGGAGGGCTGAGCTGACACTCGCTGGCCCACCTGCATTGAGTGCTAGGGACAGGCAGAGCAGGTTCCGAGCCTGGCTGCACACAAGTCAAAACCTGACATGGAAAGCAGACAGGAGTAGAGAAGTGTGGCCTAGGGAAGGGTTTCCTCCTGCAAAAAGGCCGAATGACTCTTGCTCGCCCCCTTTCTACCTCCACTTGGTGACCAGCACTGCAACTGCTGTCACCTCAGCAAGGCAGCAGGGCTGTGTAACCTGTCCAAGGACCAAGCCAAGAGCTGAACTCTGACCTCCTGAGCCCTGGTCACTGTGCAGGAGCTCTGGAAGCTCATCAGAACATGCTTCTTGAAGCAGTCGTACCCACGTCATCTGAAAGTCCAGATGGCCTGGGACATTCCAGGCTTCCCTCAGCTTTATGCCTTACCAGTCTTATACCATCACCACTTTTCCAATTTTATGTTTATTTTCAGTGATTTACAGGTGCCTGTATGCCAGGGGCTCACCTTTTAGTTCCTCCACCTTTTATAAGGCTTTTTGCAGTCATCTTACCAGTATTATTTGTCATAACTGATTCAGCATGAAGTATTTGCTGGATCAAGGTAACTGTCTAGGGGTTTATTTTGGCATTGGTTTTATTATGGCATTTCATAACTTAATAAACCAAAAAGTTCCTACTTTCTTATAGGCAATTAACCAGGCAAACAGCAGGGATAAAATGCAATAAAATTATGGAATTAATCAGAAAGTTTATAGGGACTCTCAAGCATTAAGATAGGATTATTAAGCTGTTTTCAAGACATTGAAAACATATTCTCCTTCCCCATCCCTTAACAACTTTAGGACAGGGCTAAGATGTTGTATTTGCCAATGCCTTCCTCAGGTGCTGTCAGTGATTTGTGGCCACGCTGAGAATGATGCACAGCTCTGCCTTCCCCGCATGCAGCCAGCTCTACAGAGAGCTAAATGTAGAAGCAGTAGCCAAGTATTCATTCAGCCTGGTGCCCCAAATGTGTCTTCCACATCTTCTGTGGAGGTACTTACAGGCAGATCTGAAAGGAATGCTTATTTTTCCTTGAATGCTGCTGATGGCCACAATGTGGCCTTGTCTCCTCTTGATCATGGAGGGGAGAAGTGCTAGCAAAAGACAGAAAAGACCCATTCAGAATAACAGTCCTGCCATCACTGCTGTCAAGAATCAGTGTCTTCAAAGCATTCAGAGATGCCTAAGTGAATTACAAGGTCCTTGTTAGGTGTTGGGGAAGGGACAGCACTTAGCATGCCTCTGGCTGAAGCTGCAGCCTGCGTTCCCCTATGAGGGGACTCCTCCCGCCAGCGAGGCTGCACACAGGCTGTCAGAGCTGCTACTATCTCTACAGGCATGGTCAGCAGCACTGGTTCTTTTCTCCACGAGCACCTCTTTCCATTCCCTGCGGCTGACACCCTCCAGGCTGAGCTTCCTGTGTAATCAAAGAAGCTCCCTGGGAAAGCTACAGCTTCACCTAGAGCTGTACTGTGTCCTCTTGTGATTTATCAGTGCAGACAGGCTAACCATATCTCTCTTCCTAAGTTCCTGCCAGACCAGAGTTAGAAGGTGTTTTAAACAAGATTTTATCTCTAACCAGTCATACACAAGCATCTCCTGCCCGTAAAACAAAACTTTCCTCCCCTCTTGTACTGTGCTGAATTACAACCAGAAGTTAAGCTGTGCTTAGTTGTGTTGGCCTGCAGAAGGCATCGGCCAAATCCATCGTCCCCCTGTAATCTGGATCACGGGTACCTTTGGTGAGGGCTATAGGGCCAAAATAATTTGTTTCCATCACTTTCTTATCCACATCCAGTCCTGTGTCCACAATTGTGCCTCGGAAACTGATGCCGGCATTGTTGATCAGTATGTCCACGTGACCAGAGTACTTCAGGATCTCTTCAGCAGCAGTTAGGACAGCTTTAGTGTCTGACAGGTCAAATACCACCGCGTGAGGTTTGTGTGTCTGTGAATAAACAACGGCAAAAAAAAAAAGAGCTGAAGCTCTGCTGAGCTGAGCTTGCTTTGTGTGCTCAGGATGGGATTTCTCAGCTCTGGAAGCAGAGAGGCAGAGCCACCCAAACCTTCTGCAGTTACAGTGCAGCAGTTCCAAGTGGTAGGAACACATGAGAGAAGCAGGTTGTGCTCTCATCTTTCTCTGCTCCTGCAGCCTCATCCTTATACCAGGGCCTAGGAAGGGGGCAAGTGAGATCTTCCTCAATACTAAAGTTTCCTATTTTCTTATTAAAGAAAATGCTTTGGAAAAAAAAACAAAACAACTTAACCCATGTGTCTTCTACAGAAGCCAGTGATACCTTTCAGCAGAGCAAGACATCAAAAAAAAAAAGCTAACAGAAGGAAAGTCACTTCTCCAGATTCAGTACATGACAGACAGCTGCCCGGGGTCCGGGCCCTCCCCACTCCCATGGTCTCACTGCCACTCCAAGGCAAGGAGACTTTCTGATGGCTCATTTCTCTACAGTTTCTACAAGATAGGACACGTCAGCTCAGTGTGCTCCTCTAGCAATACCTATCTCTAACCACAGAGTTGCATTTTTCCTATTGCTCAACAGAACAACCCACAAGTGATTCTGTAATAACACGAAGAGAAACCCCAGCCCCATGAGACAAGCAGCCTCTCCCTCTCCCTCTCCCACACTTACGTTCTTTCGGTGGTTGGTGGCAGTGGAAAGCTGCTGCACCAGGTCTTTGAGTTTCTCGCCGTCTCTGCCACAGAGCACCAGCCTGGAGCCAGCTGCATGGAAGGCTTTTGCACATTCTTTGGAGGAAGCAAGGAAGAGAGAAAAAATAGATGTTTGGATGATGGAGGCAAACAGCAGACCCACATCATACCTGGTGGTATAGGCTAAAACTGCTTTTAGCTGGCAAGGTTCTGGGGGGGGTTATGATTCCTGAGTGATGGGCTGATTTACAGGGAGGTTGCGGTCAGGTGCCATTCTCCTGTGACTGTGACAGACCCGGGACAGCAGTGAGGAAGCTGGTGTGCTGTTACCATGCTGGTTACGCAGTTACGCTGTTGTTTATGCATCCTCCCCCATCAGCTGGTTGAATTTACCCCTGACTCTGAATGTTTGACTACGTGTCCCTCTCAAGAGGGACTGCAGATACCTTGTGTATTTCATCTAATGCAGCAGGGCCTGCTCTTGGGAGTTTCACTTTTAGTGAACACCTCCAAAAGCTCTGGAAGCCTTGGAGCTTCATCGAGGCAATGGAACCTCTTCACCAGGAAAAGGCTGACAAGGGGCTGCCCTCCTTGCTGTCCCCCAGCTACCAGCTGCTGAGGCAACCACATGTTCTTCTACCCTAGCCCTCTGTGATCCAGGCAGACAGACTGCTCGTTTGTGCAAGAGACGACAGCGGACGGTAACGAAGGGTGGTTAAGAACACACAGTAATTAGAGGTGGTCTAGTATATTAATAACCAGGAGTGAGCAGAGTAGTGTAAGATCTTGTGACCGAGTCAGTAAGGGAGGGAGTTTCACTGTACAGTGGTGGAAATCTACACACCCAACAACACCCAGCACTTCAACTGCACCATGTGTGACAGCTAGAAAGTCTCTCCTCAGTACTAGTTCTACCTCTCATTGATGGGAAACACATTCTGTTACCACTCCCAGCTCTTTGGTTGTGACAGAGAGGATCATTTGGTCACTGAATGCTGTATCCTTAAGGACAAACTCACATGCAAAAGCAGCATCAATTTAAGCTCTATTATTTGTTCTAGAAATGTACTCATCCTAATGAAAGGCCTTGATAGCAGAAAGCACCTTGTCTTCTCTTTAAGAAGCTTTTAAAGCAATTATAGAAAGCAGAATTAGAGGATGTTAGCCCCTCAAAGAATAAATTCTATTTGGGGAAAAAAAAATTTAAAAATCTGGGTTTATTTAGAAAAAAAAAATCATCACTGGTGTTGATGTTGTCAAGAGTTTGAATCTAAAATGGATGGATTTGTACCACCAGAGAAAAGGTACCTTAACAAGGGCGAGGAGCAGGGAGGAGTGGAGAATATGGCAGGGGCTTTGGAACTACAACAGCCAGGAATAGAGAACACCAGTTCTGGGAGGTTTGAGGGAAACAATTTGACTTTCTGGCTTTTCCAGGATTTAGAGAAAAGATCCCTGACAGCACAAAAACTGCGTAACTTGTTCCTTGCTTCGATGAGCTCCAGTTTATACAGGAAGATTAAAATTCTCCTTAACAAATTTTGAGACTGTCTTGCATTGAAACTGCCGTTGGCTTTGCTTCTGATTGCGGCTGCACGAGCTGCCTCTCAAAATTCAGAGCAGTAGGAGCTTTTTGCTCATTACTGCTTCATTCCACAACCCTCTGCTTGTCCTTCTTTTGGTACCTACCTTTTCCCAGGCCAGAGGTAGCCCCTGTGACCACCACCACTGCTTCCTGGAGGTAAGCTCGCATCCGCATCCACTGCAGGAGCCGATAAAGGCCAAAGATCCCCAAGCTGCCAAAAAGCAGCGGGATGATGACTGTGCTTGTGAAATCCATGAGCTTTCCTTTCTGAACCGTCTTCCTGGAGATGAAAGGAAACAGGTTATTTCACCATCAAGAAAATGAGCAGAGACTTGAAAACTAGAGAAGCCTTTTTTCTTAACCCTGCCATAGACCCCTAATAAACTGAATCCCATACACAGGTATCTTCAACAGATTTCCTCCTCCTTTCAGTTAGACTTTGAGAAATTCACATCAGTACCCAATTTTAGGCATTTAAATGCTAATCTGAACATCCCATCAGGACACTTGGTGCTGGACCTTGTCAGCTGTTGTGTAACAAAAGGTTCCTGCATTTTGCTCTAGGTCCACTCCGTGGTAGAGAGAGTACTGAGAGTGGAATTTCCTCAGGGCTGGGATATGTCTCTGCATTCTTCCAATTGTAATAAACCCTCTTAGAATTTCTCTGGAACAGCCAGTACCACACTTATCTCCAAGACACAATTACTGTGTATTATCCCAGATGGATATAAGCCATTTTGTCTTCTAGAGGCTCAGAGTAAATTTTTTTCTCCCAATATGTATTTGCTTAATGCACTGAAATCTGTGCTTCCATCTCCAGTGGCTTTTGCCACCTGTTAGCAGAGATAAGTTCTCTGATTTAAGAGAGCCACATGTCCAATCTAGTAGGCTAAAGCCTACATTCGTGCTCTTTCCTTTTATGCCAACATTAATTGTGCAGTTTAACAGCATGAACCTGCTGAAATTAAACCTGTGAATGAAACCCAAGCTAAAGGTATCTAGGAGCCCCAGCTCATCCTGAAACTGGATTCTGATACCAAGGCATAGCCTTAAGCTCCTTGCTAAGCCACTGCCTTCAGGGGAGTAGTTTATGTTACAGCTTACTACATGGCCAAAGAGTAAGTGATATTCTGCTCTAAAAAAGGTCACTAATTTTCCCACTGTATATACCCACAAGTTTTCAAGCTTGTTGTCACAGTAAAGTCAGTTACAGCCCAGTGCTGGAATCTATACAAGTTTTGGGACACACTGATATTTGGGATTGACTTTGTCTGCAGCTCCCTCGCTGTGCAGGTAACTCCTGCAGTTTGAGCTGCCAGTCAGCTCTTTACCAGGAAGATACTGGAGAGGTCTGGGTGTACAACTCGTACACTTCAAACAAAAGGACAGCATGAGGAGTGGAAAATAAATAGTAAGTTAGTAAAAAGAGTAAAAAGTAGTAAAAAATACTAAGCCAGAATTCAGTGTCATTAGGTAGGACTGAGCTTGCATGGAGCTGAGGGGTTGACAGAGTCTCTGCTAATGTGCTCTTCCAGATTTTCAGTGGGGGCTTGGACAGAATTCCTCAAGGAGCTGGTAAGTGAACAGACTAGCTTGCTGAACCAGTAGTGAACTGTATAAAACAAGTGTTTCTGAAGCTATAGCTACAACATGATAAAATAACAGGTAGAGCTAAGCAATCTCTAAATGAGCTTGACAAGGTCTAAAAGCCATCGTGCCTGTACACAGCTCTTCAAGGCACTACAGAGCTTCCTCTTCCTGAGCTAACTCATGTCTACAAAGTACTCTCTCATGGAATACACTGGGCATAACGCAGCTGGAGATCCAGGCCACAAGCTCCCCGGGGTGCAGGGAGTGTGCCCAAAGTGGGAAATCAGGAACCTGAAAGGGGGATTAAACTCATTCCCTTGGAAAGCAGCGCGTGAGCACAGCACCCAGCTGCTCAGACCAGCATCTTAGTCTTCCACCTCTTTGTGCTGCACGCACGCCCAGTGTGTGTTTTGTACTGATTTCCAGCAGAGGACTGGTAGGGCTGGTGTAACACAGGAGTGCCTGTCACCCCTGAAATAATTCCTGAGAAGAGCTTTTTAGACACAAGGCCACTGGCCACTTTTAGGCTTGGTAAGCAGGAGGGGTTCTCTTCCTCGCTGGTTCATCCTCAGTCACTTAAAGCAGCTGCCCTCTTTATGTTGTCCTTTTTTTTCTTGTTTTGCTCTCAAAGGACCCTTGAGAGTCAGAAGATGGGATGTGGGCAGGGACAGCGGGGGCTGTGCTGACACTGAGCACTGTGGCTTACGGGACGTTTGGGAGTCAAAAAGCTTCAGCTCCTGTTTAGGACCCTTTGCTATTTCCCAAGTGGGAGCTGACAGGTGGAGTGGCAGCTCCTTCAGCAGCCCGTGGGGAAGCTGAGGCAGTTTAAAAATCTGGCCCTCACCAGCTTTGCTTCTGATTTCAGTGAAATACAGATGAGGGTGTAAAGCAGATGAAAAGGTAACTGGGAAGACAGGGCTCTTCTGACAGCTTTTCTAACAAAACCACACTAGGAGGTGGGAGGGAGTCCCATGTTTGATTGCAGCACGGTTCTTCACGTTCTTTGGCAAAAAGAAAGGTTGACTTTGCAAAGACTGAACTCCCTGCCACAGGGGCTGGTGGAAAAGAGCCCCACAAGCCTAGCAACTAAAAGCTAGCTGTGTTTTGGTCAGGTAGCATCTGCTGCTCAGCACTATGAACCCCTCATGCCTGCTTCACTTACTCCTTAATCAGATCACTTCTTCATCCACTTTCTAGTCAAAGAAGGTCTGCCTTTATTCCTTCTTCATTTGAGAAATCTTTTAGCCTTATATTGTTTTTATTTCTCCTCCTGTTATATACAGGAACTGGGTATATGATTCAATCTCTGCCCGAAGGCTGCAACAAGCCAAGAACCCAGTGAGCAGCACCAACCCACTTGTGCAGCTTCCAGGATGGAGTGTAAATCAAGAGGTAATCCCCTCTCTGATGAATGGGGAGGGGAAATAGAGGCTGGGGAAGAGAAAGGATGGATGCAGGAGGGGAACCAGAGAGAGAAGGACTAGCTGATCAGAGATGCAGATCCTGTTTTATTAGGACATACAGTTGCATTACCTTCTTCCAAGGAAGGTACTCAAAAGGCCCCTTAGAAAGAGCCCCAGAACAAAGAAAATCTCAGTTGAGTCAGATGTGAGAAAGAGAACAACCTAGCTGACTGAAATTATTTTGGAAAGAAGAAGGAACTTTTGTGGCACTTTAGACCTAGAGCATCAAGATTTGCTTTGATTCCATAAACTAGCTTAGGTCACAAACCCCTGGGTCCTTCTTTGAGCTTCTCATATTGAACATGCTGAAAAAAACCACTGGTAAAATAAACATCAGTGGAAGAAGAGAACATGGAAATCAACTCAGGCCACAGAGCCACAGTGCAGCATGTTCAACGATACTCATCTTACAGAGCTCCTGCTGACACAGCAGGGTGGCAGTTACGTTCTCTTCTGTTTTCAGGGTTATTTGGTGGAAAGACCAAAGGCAAGAATTGCTACAACCTGCAGAAATTCCTTTCTGTTCAGTATTAGGGTTGTTTGCAGCAGAAAAAAACCCCGATGCAATCTGAAGGGTAATGAGATAGATCATTATAAAAAAATAATTGATTTACATCGACAGAAATGCAAAGGTGCAAGACAGGGACTGGGAGAGGAAAATAAAAAAGATGGATAACACTTTGAAGGAGCTAAAGACATCCCAGCCATCTCACATTAAACCATGGTGGGGGGATCACATTGCTTTCCACACCTAATCTGAGGTAAAACTGGACATCCTCAGATATCTTGCTCAAAGGTCCAAGACCCCACTACCACCTTTGTGGAAAATTTGGGTATTTGTGCTGAAAAAACATAGTTATTAATTCTTAACAGATAATGTTTATGACACCAGGTTATCAGCAGGAAAGAAGCCACTGCTTGGAACTGGCTCAGATAAAGTCCTGTAATTCTCAGTTCTCCATCTCAAAAGGCAGGATTGGAACACGTGGGGTATTAGAGAGCAGAAATAAGAACACGGACAGTGTAAGCAAGTCCAGGTGATTGGAAACTTTCTGAAAGGCCTACCATAAAATAAATACCATCTATCCAGATAAAATAAAACCTTTCCCCTTAGAACAAAAACTGGGTGTTATGCCATAAAAGCCAGGACAGTGATTTCCAAAGGAATAAGGATCTTGATTAATAAGGTCAAGAGCGTGCTAAAGGCAGCAAAGATGAGATCAAGTCCTAAAAGAAACCAAAGATGATAGTTTCCCTGAACAACACCTATTCTCCTTCACCTTCGGCCGCCTAGAATCACATTGTCCTTTACATGACAAATGGCAGCAACTGGGAGGCTATTTTCAGAAATCCAAAGGTGTCATTTAAAAGGTGGGGGGGATAAAAGGAACAAACCCATTTTTCCCTAGGGAAGCCCTTCTCCAGAAGCACAGCAGCTCTACGCTCGACCAGCTACCGACTTTAGTCTGAAGAAAGCACAATATCCTACCTTTGCAAAGCACTCACTTGCCAGTGACTCTGTGAGGTGGTGTCTCCCTCTGGTCTTTCAACAGGACAGATCCAACTTAAATTTGGAAATGGCAGGGGTCCAAGCAAAGGCTCTCTGCCCAGTGCTAGCACTGCCAGGGACTGCCTCTAAAAACAAACCTGCTCTGACCTTTCAAATGAGGGGGCTGATTTAACCCCCGGCTTGAAAAGATAGAGATGAATTCAAGATGATATAAAACTTCTGATGAGCCTTCGGTGATTTCTAGTACTAAACAAATAACTTCCAATGTTGAATCCAGAGCATCCATAAAAACCAATACTCCTTTTTCTCCACTCTAGATGGAAAGGAAAAAAAAAAGCCCACAACTTGTGAATCAATTGCAATTCTCTATTATTGTAATTAAGGGATGTTATAATGGACACTTTAAAATGGACACCGGGCTAATTAAAATAAAAATTACTTTTTTTTTTTTTTTCTCCTGTCTTCCATTAGGATTCTTGAGAACTCCGAGCACTGCTGAATGGACAGAGGACTTTCTAATCGCACTCTGCTTCACAACCTGGAGGTTACAGGGGAAATGGGAATTCTTCCAGCAAACTAAATTCACTGAGTCCCTTATAAGCCATGACAGGGAGAAATGTGAGCGGGACTGGCATGTTCTATCAGCTAAACAGTTTTACTAACCCCACTGCTTTGGAAAGAAACTGAAATTAAACTTAAGAGACATCTAAGCCAGGGGGACCCCCCCCCCCCCCCCCAAAGTCATATAACAGTGTCTGTTAAATCAGGGATTTTCTAGCAGCCAGTGAGAAACTTGCCGACAATTTCTCTGCTGCACAAGATCCCCATAAATAGAAAGTTAAACTTCAAAAATTTCATTCAAAACCCACTGAGAAAAAAAAAAAAACAAACCACCACCAAACTGTTACTAGATTAATTCAAGAAAATAAAATGCCAGTGGGCACTGACATGCTTACATCATCACCAGCTTGCATTTCAGACTCGATAAGCAGGAAATAATGTAAAAAATACACTGAGGTCATCAAAATCCAGTAAAACTCCTAAGAAGGAACTGGATGCAGCTCCTCACTACAAGACAGCTCTTTCAAACAGCAAACAGCCCTGTGGTACAAGGGGAGGGAGGAAATATGTTTCCAGCACCCAAGAAACAGAGCAAACTTGAGAAATCACCTTCTAAATCCTCTTGCCACTTCTACTCAGTTCCAAGCTTCACTTCCAACCTTTCCGCTCAAAAAATCCTTCACCGGGGCACAAAGGCAAATCCAAGTGGCACGACTATGAAGTGAAAACGCTTGCTGTTGCCAGGGAAAAGTATTTTGCAGACCTTCACCAAATCAAGAACCCCCTGACCCAGAGCGATGAAACGCGAGGTGGCTTTAAGGCCCCTCCCCGCCCCGACTGATCGAGAATCGCGTAATTAACACCCGATGAACTCTGTACTCCGAGCCCGCGGTTTCACTGCGCGCAGATCAGGGCTGCGGTCGCCCAAGGTCTCCCGCGATTCCCGGAGCTCCATCTCCAGGAGGCCCGCACCCGGGGGAAGGTCACAGGTAGGCGACGGGGGGGGACAGACCCCCGGGGGTTACAGCGGGTGCGAGAAGCGCGGTTGTGTCCATCCGCCCGCCCCGTCCCGCCCCCGGCAAGATCTCTGCTGAGCGGGGGAGGCCCCAGAGGAGGCCGGGGGGAGCCACCGGGCCCTACCTGGCTACTGCCGTCACCATGGCCACCACCGGAAGTGCCGAGCGCCAGCGCGCACGCGCCTGAGGGGCCACCGGGGAGAGGGGCGGGCCTTCTGCCACAGCACCCAATCACAGACGGGCTCCCTCGTGACGTAATTCGGAAGTTGCTGCCGGAAGGCGGTTGGCTCTCGGTGGTCCGCCTGCAGGTGCTGCTCGGGCGGGGAGCGGTGCTGCCGGGTCGCGGTTCCACCCTCTGCCCGGTTTGCGGGCCCTTCCCTCTCGGCCCGGAGCTCGGGACGCGCCTTTCCCGCCCGCAGCGCTCAAGGCCGAAGCGTTTCACCATGAGCCTGGGGCTCCGGTCCTGCCGATGGGCGTTGCTCGGCCCGCGGCGCTTTCCTGGGTCGCCTCCGGCCGAGCTGCTGGGTGTGGTTGGCCGAAGCGGGCAGGGGCAGCCTGAGCTGCGGCCCCTCGGGCAGGGGAGGGCCAGAGGCGGTTTGGAGGGTGGGGGGGGGAATGGGCAGGTGGCTGCAGCAGACACCTGCCGCTGAGGCCGATTTTTGCTGTCAGATTCAAGGCAGGGAAATGTGGCCGCTCTGAGCAGCGGGGCGGGCCGGGTTCCTGCCTTGTTTCAGGGGACTCTTCTGTAATGACCCGTTTGGCCTCCAGACGAGATCTCCGAGGAGTTTGGAACGCTTCCCATTTGCAACGGACGTTGGGTTTTTTGTGCCTGGTTACACTGACGTGAATTCTGCTCCCTTCTTTGGTATCGCCCCGTGAAAGGTGAAGATGGAGAAGCTGGTTACACTGACCTGAATTCTGCTCCCTTCTTTGGCATCTCCTCGTGAAAGGTGAAGATGGAGAAAGTGCACGTGGTGGGACTGTGAGGAACAACGGGTGAATTCCTGCAGCAGGAGAAAAAAAGAGGCATTTCTGAAAGGTCCCTTTCAAAGCCATGATGAGGGGAAATCAGAGTTCTTGTGGTTTTAAGGTCTATGCAGCAATGCTCTGACTGCAGCAGCGCTACGGAACCATTTTGCTTTGCCTGTGATGAAATGGGGCCTGAGTGCACCACAGGTTCTGTAGCTTTAACTAATGACACTGATAAGGGACAATAAGAGCATTGCCGGGCGGTGGCACAAATCTGACCAGGCCTTTAGCTCCCAGTGATCCCAAAGTCCAAAGGGACTCTGGTATAAGGAGCTTTTGCCCCGAGGAAGGAAAGGGTGCCTGGCTTCATCCCGGTACAGGGAGCATTTCCACCTATTGCGATGTGTCTGAGCAGGAGAAACATTCACGGAGGAGGTGGTTGGAAATAGTCATCTGGAGACAAAGGCTGGATAGTTTTCCAGAGACAAGGCTGTTAATCCCAGATGTCTTCCCGGGAAGCAGCAGGGAGATAAAGGATGGCTTCGGGACAGCTATTTGAAAGGCAGTTTTACCTTAAAAGTTTTATACCAGTGTTCTCCTCCTCTCTTCCAGTAAGGAAAATACATTGAAGCTGTGAATTCATTTCAGGAAGTTTGCTGCTAGTAAGAGGTCGATGTTTCAGGAGAAAGAGAGGGAGAAATTCAAGCTACTCCTAGAAAAATTATCAGATTTGGAAAGGTCTGATGGTAATGCAGTTTCCTGGCTTCAGGACCACTGCAAAATGAGAGGAAAGAATCAGTAATTTCATTTACACAAATGAAACTGAAAAAGAAAAACCCAGAAGAAATTAGTGTGTGTCCTGGCAACCTTTGGAAGCTGCAGTCAGTTCAGTCTTCTGAAAATCAGGGCTGGGAAAAAAACCCCTTCAGAGCATCGTTCCCAGCGGGGTGAGCTGTAGGCTGGTGCGGGACAGCAGCTCCCTGAGAGCTCCAGTCCAGCTCCAGCAGCCGTTTACCTGGTACCTGCCAGTTCATTTTAACGGGGAATGGTCTGACACCAGACTGGTTAAGAGCGTTAGACTGGAGTTGTAACCAGAGAGGGAAATTCATTGAACTAAGTGTTGACTTCGCTGCTTTGATTGGGATTCTGTTTGCTTTGCTTAATCTCGCGTAATTAGCAACAAATTCAGCGTCGATTTAAACCCGCGGGTTGCACAGGGGATGCCAGTTCGGTGACTGATTGATGTCCCCACGCCTTTGTTCGCAGAACTTCGAGGGGAATCGATCCTGATCCGAGGACTTTTGTTATGGAAACTGTTGGGCCTGACTGGTAAATGTTGGTTTAGTCTTCTGAAAACTGCTCCTGGTGTTTTCTCTTTCTCGCTTTGTCAGGCCAGAACTGCAAAGGGCTGGAATCTTTTTAGCCTTTTAATACTTCATTGACAAATATCCTGCTGCGCTGTCTCTGCCCCCTGAAGTGTAGCAGCTTTTTTTCTTTTTTTTTTTTTTGGGGGGGAAATAATCTCCAAACTCAATGAACTCTTTGCACTTGCATTTGGTGACATCTGCTTTACTGCAGGCAGCTCTGAGTGCAGATCTACAGCCTTTTAACCCTGTTCTCTAGGGCAACAATTTTGTGCTCTAGTTCTTTCAGGCTCTTGTTTGTCACTTTTTTTTTTTTTTAAGGGATGTAGCTTCTCTCGGGAGAAAAGCTTTAGTTGCTTACCCTGGGAGCAAAGATCTGTGCAGAAATCCCCACAGGGTAACAAAAACCTTCCCGGGGGAAAACAACCTTGAACTGCTTTCACAGAAAGCTCCCGAATTCACAGTGCTTTTGGCTGGAAAAAATGTAAATTTTCTAAGGGTTATGGTGTGATTCAAGATTTTTCTTGTCAGCCTCTGATGCGAGAGTGCAGCTTCTCCTCCTCCCCTCCCTGCTTGTGTAGATTGGGTCTGGAGGAGTGAACGAAAAGAGACTGAGGTGTTGGAGGGAGAAACACGAGAGCTGGGGTGGAAAGCAGAGATGATGGGCTTCGTGGGGCTTTTCCATTTGTTGCCCCTGCAGCTCTTTGCAGACCGGTCGCCTGTGTCCCTTCCAGGCAGCGGACCCAAGAAGATGGTCTCGATTTTTACACCAGTTACAGTTCTGGTTTGGAACTGGGCTCTGACTCAAAGAAATCAAGCTCCTTTTGGAGAACTCCTCTGGACACCTGGTCACTGGTCTCTTGGCTCCTCTCTGGGACAGTTCTGCTCCAGGTTCAGCTCAGTGCGCTCTTGTGGTTTTTGCACCACCTCTTAAAGTTATTTTCTGTGAGGTTTGGTTCCAGTTGTTTACAATCGCGGTCTCCTCCAGCCCCTGCACTGCAGCATTTTCAAGCTCGGTAGGAAAACAGTGTAGGCTTAGTGAGACTGCACTTCTGATCTATTGCTGGGCTCCAAATCCCCGATCTTTGCAGCTAACCCAAAAGCTGGGGAAGAGGGAGCAATCAATATCCTTTCCTCCTGCAGCCAAAGCTCCTCACACATAGCCCACGACCATTCGAACGCCTCCGGGGCAGACAGTGATGTTTTGTCCCATGCACAAACCGAGTGTGGCAAAGCTGAGGTGCCTTTTCCATTGCTTCAATTGCTGGGGGGACAGCTCAGGCCTGGTGCATGGAAACATCTACCTGCAGCCTCGCTGATCGCAGGATATTCAACTCTCTCCCTCTCTGCTGCCTTCCCTCTTTGTTTTGGAGTGGTAAAAGCAGGTAAGGTGTGAGAGCTGAGCCCCTAAGAGCTGTACGTCTGCAGAGAAGTGTGAAGCCTCCCCCTCCCTGCTTTTTGGTGGGTTAGGAAAGAGTTAAATGACAACGGAGGGAGAGGCTGTGCTATTGTTCAGGCATCCCTGGGTTCAGGGTGGCTGATCTCTATTCCCGGATCTGCCTCTGGCTTCCTGCATGACCTTGGACCGGTCACTTACCTTTTCTTTTCCTTAGCTCCCAAATTATAACATGGAAATCATTCTCTTCCTGTGGTGCCTCGTTCCCCGCGGGTTTCAGGGTGGGAGATGATGGGAGGAGGAGAACACATTCCCACTGGAGAAATATTTACACAGAGGGTAACAATTTCAGACCTGTTCCTGTTCACTCAGATACAGCCCAGGCTGTGCATCTGGTGATATTTGGTTGGTTGGGGGTTGGTTTTTTTAGTAGGTAAACCTGTGGTGAAAGTCAAAATCCATTTTGCTGCAGCTGCCCGAGCAGGATGCCGGCTGCAGCGATCCCTTCCTGCACTAGATGGTGCTTTTGATCAAAGATTCGAATAACGGCAGGGTTTTTGTTTTGGTTTGGTTTGGTTTTTGGGTTTTTTTTGCTGCACAGAATTTCCTAATTTTCCTTCCCGGTCTCCATTCCTTCCCGTCTTTCTGTGCTTTAACACTACGGGGGACAGTTAATGATGCTGGATATTGAGCAAGGCTAAACTGGTGGCAGGCACTACAGGCTCCAAGCCACACTCCCCCACCAGCCGGCTTGTCTTCTGGGCTTTGGGTTTTGAAGCTGTATCAGTGCTGCTGGGCTGTGGCAGAGAAGTGAATTCTTTCCGTGTTTTCTATTCCCATAAGGAAAAGGCTTCAAAGAGCAGGTCCCCTCCCCCTCTTTGCTGGTGAAGGGCATTTAGGGAAGCTGGGAAAAAAAAAAAAGAAAATCCAGCTCTGACAGAGGCATTTATTTAACACCCCCCTGCCTTTCCCTACCTTAGCAGAAGATTGGTTGGTTGGTTGTTTTTTTTTTTTTAATTAAAAAAAAAAAGAGGGGGGGAATTGTTGCTTTTATATCCGTCTTTGTATTCAGGAGATGGTTACCCAGCCAAGGTCACTGCTGCTGCACGCTGGTCTTGAGCAGCGAGCCAGCCTCCTCTTCCTCAGCTGAGCACCGATTTAGGGAAGGCTTCTCCAGGTGAAGAATGGGAATAGGCTGGAATCTGCTGCTGCACATCCCAAGCTGCAGCTGGGTGGAGGAAGCCCCAAGAACAGCCTTCCCTTTTCTAACGGCAGCAGAGGAGATGAATGAATTGTAATCAAACGTTTCCTGCGCAGACAGGCACGGGGCTGGGTTCTGAGCTGGTGCAGCACGAGGAGGCACAGCAGGGTGAGCGGTGCTGTGCTGACATTATCCGTGATGGCGTGCGCGAGGCAGATGGGGCTGCCTGCCCCCAGCACCCCAGTCTAGCACACGCAGACCATAACCATCCTGTGCCGGGCCCAGTCCAACTCTGCTGTGAGGCTCTCACCCGGTGGGAGAGCGGCTGTGAGGTTTGTTCAGTTCCACACTCGCAGGCTCCGTGGCCCTGCCTCCCTGCCAGGCTGCCTCGCACGCTGCCACCGTGCCCCGTGATCCTCCCACCGGGGATGCTGCCGGGCTGCCCGGCTTACGGCTCCCTCCCCGTGGAATTTTGCAACCATGAATGAATGGGGCCGCACGGCTGCCGTGACGCCAATCGGCCGTGCACGGATTTAGAGTCCGAGGCCAGGAGAGATGATGCTTCTGCCTCTGGCACCACACCAGTGACAGCAATCTCGTGTGTGGGCTGACAAGCCCACGAGGCCGGTGCCCGCAGCCGCTCTGTCCTCACGTGCTGGATGTGATGCTGATGCTCATGGCAGTGACGTGCCTAGAGCGGGGACACGAGCTACGCTGAACTGCAGTGTGACACAAAACTCCTCTCGGGACAGGGAGCTGACAGTGATTTCTTTGTCATTCCCGTGTTGTCATCTTCCCACTGCGCGTCCATTTGTGAGATACTGCTGATGACTAAACCCCGGGTCTGCATCACAGCCAAAGCGTTGGAAGGAGCAGCCCAGAACTGCAGGGTTCAAACTCGTAAGAAGAGTGAGAGGTGGGGACTGTGCATTTCCTCCCAACTACGAGATCTGGAGAGCAAACCAGGCTCCCAGTCCCTCCTGGCTGAGAGGGAGTTGCATCTCCGGTGTGTGCAGAGTTAGTTAGTTAGTTATTGTCTTATTCTTCGTTTTGTTTGTTTGTTTGTTTTCCCTGAAATGTGCTTGTTTTATCGTTTTCCTGCAATTGGAATTTGCCAGCATGTCCCAAATTAGGTGGTTCTGAAATTTAATAACAGTTTACCTGGGGGGGTGGAGAAGGAGTGTTTTTGACTTTGCAATCTGGCTCTTGCCTCCCTCCTCCCCTTTCCCTGCATCCTCGTGTGGTGTGGAGCCAGCTGCTCCCGGAATAGTTTGGGAATGAAATGTCACCGTTTGAAACTGGTGAGTCACACTTTTTGAAGGGGGGGGGAGGAATATGAAATCTTGCGGTGTAGCAGAGCGTCTCCTGGTGAGTACAGAGAGATTTTTAAAACCACAGCCTCCCTGATGATGGAGTTGAGGGGCTGGGAATAAAGGCTCTGCTGGGTGTGTCCCTGCTGCTTTTTTTTTTGCAGGAGGATCTCAAAACCTTCTGTAAACTTGAATTGTCTTTCTTAAGGTGCCCACTGCAGCTGGATCCCAGTGCCTCCCAGCAGGACTAGGCTGTGTGTCTGACAAGCACCTACGGTGACTCTCTTAATTAAGTCTCCCTGCGGTGCTGCGAGGTGTGTAATTACAGTGAGACCTGACTTAAGCAACTACTCAAGGGACTAACAACAACAAAAAGAAAAGATTCTTTACCAGATCAGGGAGGAACAGAATTTGAATGAATCCATTTTAAGTTTATTAAACAAAGGGGGTTAATTATGCTGGTTTCTTCTTGGTGCATCCCAGTATTAGGATGATGCCTTTAATATATCCTGTGTTAACATAACCAGGATTTTTTTTTCCCCTTCTGAAAGAATACTTGAGATCGTTTGTCTTTTAACAGAGATTGCTATAAAAACAAAGTGTCAATGAGTGCAAATGGTGGCGAGGCTCTTGCGAAATCAACTGTTGTTTATCAGAAGCTGAATAGTTGTCCCTCCCTGCCCAACCCCTGTCCAGCGGTAAAGATATTTAATCAACAGGCAACTTCAGGATTCCTGCTCTAGAGTATTGTAACCACCCATTTTCACCGCTCTACCTGGCTGCTCTGAGGAGTAGGTACTAGGGATTGTGCATCTTGTCATCGTAACTGGAGTGCCATGGTAGCTGCCATCCTAAGGGTGTCTCCCGGAGAGCTCCAGAGTTCCAGGTGGACTGATTGTTGAGGTGGCTGCCCCAGCCTGCTGTCAGAGGTCTCTTGTCAGGCAGTGGAGGTGTTGGGCTGAACTCTGCATCCCTATTCTCAGCCCAGTGTATTAACCTAAACTGCTGCCTGTCTTAGGTTGCGTTGCTGTTGCAAGCACTGAACGGTGGTGGCCACGGAGAAGATGTGCCACTCGTTTGGCAGCCTCTGCCTCAGCAGTAATGATCTCCAGCTAAAGGATGGGGAGAAGCTGGAAATAGTAAGAAATAGTCCCAGCACGGGCTGGCAGCCCTCCCCTCGAGTCCCACCTTCAGTGGCATTCTGAATACATGCTGCGAGTACAACTCCCAGATCGCAAGCCGGGCTCCGTGGCTGACTTGGTGGGGATTTCACAAGCGTGAGCCCTTGGGGGGTTTGATGCCGTCTCGGGTTATTTTATTTGAAAGACTGAGCTAGCAGCAAGATATTATGAAGTGTGCATTTCCATCTCAAATTTGAGATAGCATTAACTCAAACCCCACATGCTCCTGTCGTCACTGGATTGGATAAAAGTAATCTCCGTCTGCAGAAATTTGCTGCAGAGCCCAAGATTTTGCTTCATACAAAATAAACCAACCTCAGAGACAACCTTGAGGAGTCAAGTCTGGGTGCCATTCCGTGTGCCTTTTTCTTGGAAACAAATCCTACTTATCTGCCCCGCTCTTTGCTCTTTTGGGTATCGTTGTTTTCCTTAACTCAGAGCATCTCGGTGATTTTTGACCTACGCTGCAGGTCTGCAGAGAGTTAAACCAGCAACAACTGCAGGAAATGGAAGCTGAGGCAAAACCCACAGGAGTGAGCTGAGGAACCAGGTAAGAAAACTTTGGGATGTTCCAAATCAGTAACTCTAAGAGATGCGAATGCCGGCGGATTGTCAGTTCTGAAGCATAATGACAGTTGCTTAGTGCTTGGTACTGGTTTGGTTTTTTTTTTAGTCTTGGTTTCTTCTAGTGTAGGTGTCTGCCTGCAGATCCCTAATGGGGATTCCCTTCAGCTTGCAGTTTCCTGCAGGTAACTCCCAAGGTAATGCTGGGCATGATCAGTACAAATATGCCCTGCAAAGTAGCTTATTTCTTAGAATTAAGTTAATGTCATTTCAAATTGAGTAACAAAAGATGAATTTACTGAGTATATAACTCACTGAAGAATTAAATTCAGTAACGTATTTGAGGTTTCAAAGATAAGTGATGATTTCTTTAAAACCTAATAGATTTTTGCCCAAATCAAAGGATTTTGCCTCATCACCTACTGTGGGATTTGCCGTGCTGCCTGAGACCACACATCCTCAGCCTCGGAGACCTTGGCAAAGCTGCCACTTAACGTGCAGAAGTCTTCCCAACATGAACAAGCATTTCAGTTCATTCTGAAAGGCCAAGATTACTGCCGATTTGGTTTGGGGTGACAAAAAGAAATAAAAGGACAACTGAAATGACGTTGGACATTCATTAGCAAAGCATTGTCAGAACACAATAGGAGAAGAGACAAAAGCCAGCCCAGATTCTGTGGTATTTCCTAAAGGGCTCCCTCTGGCACATGGCTGTTCCCTGCCAATCCTGTTGTATTGTTTTTGATAATGAATAGAAGCTGAACAGATGATTGTTGCATTGTCCACTAAGTGATTCATTTACATTAAATAGGGCTCCAAAAGTAGGCTTTGGGTGGACTTTTTTAGTCACTTTGGTTATTTATTTGTACAGTTTAATTACCATCTTTTAACTCTCCACTGTATGTAATTATTTCCTGATTGCTTCAGCTAAATTACCCGGGGTGTAACTCCTCTGAAGTCCGTGGTCCAACAAGCCCTGACATAAAGCAGCAGCATCTCTGCATTTTCAAAGATGCTTAATTTTGAAAGGCCACCTCTAGAAAACCACTCCTGCTTTGGGAAGGTGCTGAGGTTCTTAAGCATCTGCAGGTCCCTAATATCCTTGTTCCTTATGTCCGAAACTTGGGCTATGAAGCACAAACTTTACTGCATAAGCCATCAGAGTTCCACTGATCTCCTCATTAATCTCTCAACTCCTGCTGCATGTCTGCACCGAGGTTTCTTTATTAAGCCAGGGCTGCCATTACAATTTCAGGCTTTTGTTACAGAGCTCAAAAGTTTTGTTTTGTTTTGCAGGGTGTGACAGATCTTATGTGCTTGAGGGCATATTGACAGAAGTGCAGTTAGAACTTCCATCTAAGAAGCTGTTTAGCCCCAGATCCACATCCAGCACTGAGGGTTCACTATTTTAGATGTACTAAGGGGTGAGGGAGCATGACACATAACTGAAGGGCTTTCTGATCGTTGAAGAATTTAAGGAAGCCAACAGTCCAGGCCTTTCCACCTCCCGTTGTCTCACAAGTCGCATGACTTTGTATTTGTTGAATAGCTGTAGTTACATCTGGAAAACCCCAATTTTCTAGTTATTTTCTGTTCCCCATTCAGTGTACCACTAAAAGAGGTTCCATGCAGGCTTTTGGTTCAGAGTCTGGGACAAGGCAGCAAAATAGTGATGGGGAAGGGAGCAGTCCAAATAGCGTTGAGTTACTGATGTAATATGACCAAGGTTTCAGTCCCCCAGGGCAGAGCAAAGCAGCCTTTGCAGCCACCTCTGACATTTCCTCAGTCCTTTCTCCATCCAGGTAGGAAAAAGGAAATCACCAGTCCTGTGCCTAGATATAAAAGAAAGAACAGAAATTTGGTTTGAAGAGTTGATATGCTGGTACCCGCCAAGAGGAGGCAAGAAAGAGATGACTTTTTGCAGTTTCCTATCAACTCAAAAGTCAAATGAACAGGGAGGGCAAGTACACTCCAGTACCACTGCAGCCTTCCAACTGTGAAAGACATCGCACCACAGCTCTCTGCCATTTTCTGCTGCTTTAGCTACAAAACCTGGGCAGGAGCTGCTGGATGCCTGCCTAAGGTTCAGCCTTCTATGTGCAGTATGTTTCTGTCCCCCTGCATCAGGAACTACCTCTGCCTGGGTCCGTGATTAAAGCAAACTACCCAGCCCTTAGGACCTCCCTGAGCTTTTGCCTTTTTTTGGGTTATACAGCATCTTCATAAACCCAGATGAAACTCAGCAGACACACAAATAAAACCAGCCCTCCCTCTGCATAAAACCACAAAGTACTGCTAGAGTTTCCCCTGCTGCCTTCCACTTTAACCCTCCAGCACTGCTCTCCTTGTGTTCTTGCTCTCCCAGGAGCCCACATCGCTCTGTGTTTAGTGGCAGGCGATGAAATCAAACCGTGCATTAGCAGCTCCATAATAGCTTTGCTCAGTGGAACTCAGCTTCCTTCATTAATCCACAAAATGAGAGTTGTTTTCGTACATTTGAGAAGCTAATTATTTAAGTGCTGGGAATTAAGGCTCATCAGATACTGGAGACTGATTTTGGTTGTGCTTTCCCAGGGGATGGGATGAGATGGAAGGAAACTGGTTTTGCACAGGTGTGGAGAAAGGTAACTCACCAGTACTGGGAGCAGGGAACAACACTCTGCAGGTCCTTGTCTACCTTAAGCTTAAAAGCCTTTGTACATCCCTTTTCTTTGTACATCTTTGTACATCCCTTTTCTTTGTACGTCTTTGTACATCCCTTTTCTTCCAGGCATCGTTCAATGATTCTTCCCATTCAAATAGATTTTTGTATTATTTCTTTTTTTAAGTCACCACTGTTGAAGTAACTCTCTAGTTTTGGTTTGGTTTGGGTTTGGTTTTTTTTTTCTGCCATGAAAAGATGTATCCTACTTGTGATTTACCTCGCCTGAATATTTTGCACTAGAACAACAATGCCTCGTCTCACCTGGGTTTTTAGAGAGAGAAGCCAGCTCACATCAGTTGTCCTTCTGTGAACAGTTATCCTTCAGCCTCACCTTTGATCACCATCCTCAGGGAGGGGTTCAGATAGAACAGCTATCGAACCTAGCAAGGGACCTTCCAGTGGCTTGGGAACCAGAAGATGAATTGGGTGAAAACCCCCCATGTCTGTAGGAAACCACAGACAAGGGCAGATCTGTTGTTATAAACAAAGTTTTTACAACAAAATGACTTTCAACAGTAGATGGATTCTTTTGACATTCTTCCCAGAACATGACAATGAATCCACTGCTAATAAGTATACGCTAAAGAACAGGGATTTGGTTCTGATAGTGTCACTGGACAGGCCCTCTCTTCATTACAAGGAGCTTGCCAAGAACTAATTTTTCATTTTTCTTGAGCTAGTCAATGTCCTGTGTTGTCTTCAGAGGCTAAGGGAGTGAACTTTTCTGTGTGTTCAGTTGAAGCCAGATGTTGAAGTATTGTCTGGATGTAATTGACTTGACAAATAGCAGGAGTGACATTTTAGCTCCGTTTATGTCAGTGGCAGAATTCCTGTGGAGTTCAACTGGGGCCAAGATTTCATCCTGTGACAGTGCTGAAGGGAAATCTAACAGATGATCCTCAGGAAAAACAAGTTCGGGGATTCTGTTTGTGTAGGACTCTTTTCAACTTATGGGTCACAAATCCTTGGAATTCTGTGTACTACTTCAAAGAGGTCTTCAAGAGATCACAAGGGAATCTCAGTAGATTGAAATTAGCTATACAGGGGTCCACAATTCTAAGGGAAAACTTCAGGTAGTTGGATCATAACGTTTTTAGTCATCTTGATCCATTGAAATCCACCTGTCTTTGTTACTCCTGGATTAACAAGCATCCTTCTGACAGGACCTGTGCAGCTGAACTAAGCCTTTGTCACTGAATATTGTGGATTTAAGCAGACGTTCTGTCCCCTGCACTAGGACTGGGCCATGTGGAAACCTCTAATCTGGAACCCATCAGGTGCTGTTACGAGTGGACTGGGCTGAAAACAAAACCGTTAGTTTTACAGAAGCTGGTGTTGCTGGGAATACACAACCAATTTGGCTTTGTAGCAAGGTCAGTACTTTGCCCCCAAGAGAAATGAGCAGGTACACAGTGTTCTCTCTACAGACCACAGGGTGTCTGAAGTACCTCAGATGACCTTTATTGGGAACAAAAGGAAATCAGCTTCAAGCAGAATCATGCAACAGATTCTACCTATGATATCTCCTGAGATTTAAGCTCTGCAGTCAGATATACAATCTGATGTGCTTCAAAGGCTTTGGATGAAGTAATGGTAGTACTACTTGGATGGAAGTTCAGAATGCTTAGATGAAAACAGGCTTGAGCTAGGGGGGAAAAAAAAAATCACAAAAGATTTTAAAGTAATTTTAAGATGTTAAAAATATTCTGTTGAGGGTTTCTAATTTTTTGCCATGTGGGTTCTGCTGAGCAGTCTTATTCCATAAGTTCCTTCCTGTTAGGTTGTAGGAGAATTTGTCATTTTTATGGAAAAAATGCAGGAGAGATCCTGAGGACTCTCCATGTATTATATATTGGTTATTAGCATGGAGGGTCCCTGTGCTTGCAGGAGCAAACAGACTCTTTGTGATGATAACAAGACACCATAAAGGGATCTGTTATTTTTGCCATATGCACACAGGCCAACTTCTCTGTGTCTCTTACTGGATGATGTAGTGGGGTTTGTACCTGGAGCCATGGCTCCAGGGAAGCCAGAAAAGTCCAGCATCTACCACAGAACACTGAAGCCGTGCTTCTCTCCTCTTTAGATGAAGGAGTGCCTACTCAGGAGCCTGCTTTGACTGCTCTACCAGAAGCAGGATGACACTTATGTAGTACCACTTTATGGCAACATACTCCCGAGTTCCCTTCTTGGTTCTACCAAGCATGTGCAGAATTAAGAATTTTATAAGCTGTTCAGTCCCTGAGTTTCAAACCATCAAGCTCCTGAATAGCTCCATTCAAATCCACTTTGGAGACAGGATCTTGAGTCTCTTGTAGGTTCAGACTTAAGACAGCTTCACTTGTGATCCAAGTTTTTGGGAGGAATCCCAGCTAAATTCTTCATGTTGCTCATACAGCTGATCTAAGGGAAAGCTTCATGTTAACTTCAGAACTAAACTGGAGATTTTAACACATATTATGTGGAAAAGCATGCCCAAGTGATAATGTAGCAACTGATTCATGTCCATCCAGCAGAGTCTAGAAGTGCCACCTCGGGGTGACATGGATCGAGGACAGTGTTACTTTGCTTTGACGTGTGAAGAACTCTGCTCCTTCCCAGCTGAGCTGTCATGTAACATAGATGACTCTCTGGAGGAAGAGTTGCTGCACATTTGCAGTATGTTTTAGCTACTATCAACATTTATATTCCATTGGCATTTGGGGGTAAGCACTAATTAGCATAATCATCAATGCTTTAAAATTAAAAATTCCTCTAAGACACACAGGAGGGATTGAAATTGTTTCCTTCCCCTAGAGGCAAATCCTTTCCCAAGCTATCTGCTGCACCAAAAGGTTTTATTCTAGAAACATTCCCAAGCTATGCCCAAGAGTAAATTAAACTATTGCAAAGTTGTAAACTCTCATGCGTGTGCGTCTGTCTGTCTGTCTGTAGCAAGCAGGCCCTGATTTGACAATTACCACATGACAAAACCTTATCACTATTTTTGACACCTATTTTGTTTTAACTGGTGCTCTGTGCTGCTGTGTCACCTTCACTGTGGGGGGCTGGAACAATCACAAGTGTTTGTGGAGTCTAAAGTTTTTATACTTCGGGGAAAGATTCTGGTATCTTCACAAGATAGAAAGCAAAGGGATTAATGACACTGCGCTCTTCTAGAGCTTCCCTCAGGCTCCCCAAGTCAGGAGCTGGCATCAAAAAAATCTCCAGAGCCATTCTTTACTACACTATTTTAGGGTGGATTTTTACTCTGGTTTGAAAATTACTCACTGACAAAACCCCTCAGATTTGATTTCTGACTTAAAGAGATCCCTCTTTGTGGAGAATAAGAAGCCAGGAAAACCTCGGGGGAACTTCCAAGTTTGAAAGGAAAGTTTCCAAAGTATGGATGTTACCTCAAGAGTCTTGATCTTTGTTTCTCGGTTGGGGACTGTGGGAGGTGACTGTGGGTCTCAGCTCCCACTGACAGCAGGTGTGGACGCTAACTGGGTATCCTGCAGATGGGTTCCTTGGGTCTAAAAGGTTGCTTCTCACACCGTCAGCAGGTCTCCCGAGTGGTGGGCCATGAAACCTGAGGGAGTAGGAATAGTTAAATGTCATATTTGCTCTTGAAGAAGAGAAAAATTTGTCTTTTTTTTTTTTTTCCCAAAGGAAATATTTGAGAGAGAAACACTAACAAATACAGGTGTTTCTTAAAAGAAAACAATTGTGTTTAGAAACTCACAGTTCTGGTTATTTCTGCACAAGACAAACAGCACCACACTCTACATTGCGTAATCATGGAGAATCTGCAAGAGTGGCACAGAAATCTCTCAAAATTCCAGAACCTGCAGGGCACTCAACATATGCATTGTCTTTTTTTGGTATCCTTCTTTTTTTTTTAGAGAGATGGACTTAAATTTTATTGGCACAAATTCTCTCTTTTATCTTTATCTCCTGTTTTGATGCAGTAGCCATGGAGAAAAGCCCAAGATTAGTAACAGTAGGTTGCTGCAGAAAAAGAATAACTGTCTACTTGGATTTCGACTGTAGTAATACTGGGGGGGGGGTGTTTAACTGGAAATACTCACATGATGAAATACTCAGATGCTGTTAGGACATTAATCACCCATCCCGCTTGAGTTCTGTCCACCTTGAACTAAATGCTGGGAACCTTTAACTTCTGTCAGTTCCGAGGGTTCTTCAGGTGGCTTTCACAGGGTAGAGGGGGGGTGTCTATGCTCCTGCTTTTGTAAACAACGGTCAGTTCTCCTGAAGGGCAATGCCTTTATACTTTTGCCCTGCTACAGGTATCAGGGCACCTGGACCCTTGGAACTTGACTCTGTTTGGCTAATGCTGGATGAAATGGGCCATATTCTCAAACGCCTCGGGCTGCACAAGAAAACCAAGTTAAAAAGCGGTATTTTAACAGCAGCGTCTAGCAAAGAGTTTCCAGACTCCCTCTGGAAGCCCATGGTGGGAAACTTTAGAGAAAGCAAGCCAGTGATGAATCTTTTCTTGGAGTACCTAAGAAGAAGCTGAATGCCTTTGGCTCTGCCATGGGCTAGGAAAGCAGGACAACGGGAGGAACAAAGACACCACGCCTTGCTCTAGTTTGCTACGGGCAAAGCAGGCTCCGGTGGGATTAGGGAATGTTTGTCCATAAAGTTTGAGTTTCCCTGGTGTAGCTGATAGCCCTGCTGTCTGGCATGTCCCTGCATCTGCCTCTCCTCAGCCTCTCAGCACGTAGCCTTGTACGTGTTTTGCAACTTTTCTTCAGAAAACAATTTTGCATTTTATAGCGGTGTACAGAGCAGAGCTCTTGCAGCATATTTAGGAAGAATTTAGGAATTTACAGTGCTGGGGTGACATTCTAGGATGACAGAGACATATAGTGACACATAGAGATAACAACACTTATTGTTAAGTTCTGTCAGGCAATGTGCTTTTACAACCTCTGTCTTGTTTCCAAATGACAACAGCTAATGCCCTGGTTTGATTCAGGGTGATGGAAACTAGGTGTGGATGACTAGCTAATTGTAGATGGTCAGAGACCCAGGTCTGCCCAGAGAATGGGTTCTGAACTAAAACTAATCAGTAGCTGCCTTTGACAGCCCTTTTGTGTCCAGGTAAGAAAAATCCAAGAGAATGCATTTTTATTACTTATTTCCCTCCTCAATATTAGCAGATATTTTAATTTGTCCTCACTGGACAAATAATAATAATTAAGAAAAAATAAAAGTCCTTGCTCCAAACAGTTTAGGAGCCAGGACAAGATAAGAGGCCCATCAGGAGAGCAGGAGAGTTCAGAGAAACAACTTACTCTGAGTAGTGTCACAGTCCTTCTGTGTCCTTTCTCTTGGCATCTTTTTTTTTTAATTTTTTCTGTGCCGTGGGACAATTCTACTTTTATTGCCAGGGCCATAATCCCCAAACTGTATGGAAGAGGCATTTTGGAGAGAGGCTAACAAGCAGTATAAGCCAAGCAGGCTGAACGATCCAAGTTACATTGCAGGAGGTATCCCCTACAGCACCCAGCTACGCTGGCAGGACAGCCCAGCCTGCTGCTGCTTCGCAAGCTGAGGGTATAAATTCAGGCCTTTCACTAGCCCCATATTCCCTACTCGCTTTGCCACCAACCTCAAGGTTATATATGAATGATGAAAAAACATCTCTTAGTGCCAGACGTCCCACTTTCTTTGTAAAATGGCAGCACCTCTAAAGACAATGGAAAGCGATTCTGTTCTCGGGTGATAGTTGTGATTGGTTTTGATTTCTGCGAATTGCAGCAGTAAGCCAGGGATCTGGATGGGGCCTCACAAAAATCTGCCAGGTGAAGACTTCAAGGTTATAGCTCCTGAGAAAGAATGTAAATAACATATATATATATTAAAAAAAAAAAAAAAAAAAGTATTGAAAATCATCTAATC
>JANIJG010004398.1:0-16410 GCA_024611175.1 Megaceryle torquata | reverse complement strand
TCCCTTAATCATCCTTGTAGCCCTTTGTTGGACTCTCTCGAGCAGATCCCTGTCTCTCTTGACCTGGGGGGCCCAGAACTGGACGCAATGCTCCAGGTGAGGTCTCACCAGTGCAGAGTAGAGGGGGGGAGCAGAACCTCCCTCGATGTGCTGGGAGATGAAGGGTTTTCTTAATATTTCTGGGATAGATTTATTGAGAGTATCTCAGACATACTAAGGAAGCTAAATGAACATCTACTGGCTAACCAGATTAAAAACCAAACAAAAACAAAAAACAAACAAACAAAAACAAAACAAAACAAAAAAAAAACCACAAAAAACCAACCAACCAAAAAATAAACGAAAACCCACTTGAATTTTCCTAAGGATTTCAAATTGGCAACTCCTATGTCTAACAGCTGCAACTTTGGCAGTGACATGAAAAATAAGAAAAGGTAACTTGAAAAAAATAAGCTACACATGTTAACCAGCTGTTGGTTAGGGTAGTAATTCTGGAGTGAAATTTACAGAAAATCTGTATGTCCAGGATTGGCTATGTAATTCAAGTGCCCAATCCAGTTCTGTACAAAAGTATTTTAAGAAGCTAATAGGGCACTTTCTTGTAGTTTGGATGGTAATTGCACACTATCTTTGATTTGGAGAACAAACTTTTGGTCAGTATGTACTCAGATAACTTTGTTTTCTGAAAAAAAGTACCATTTTTTCATTGTTTTCAGTACAATGTCTACAGAAAATCAGCATAATATTTATAGTACATGTTTATTGCACTTAAAATAACAGTGCAGAAGGTTTTCATGACTTTGGCCTGTTCCAAACTGTGGTTGCAAAAGTCCCTTTGGAGGTAGTCCTGAAGGGAAAAGGGGTTCAGGAAGGCTGGGCATTCTTTAAGAAGAAAATCATAAAGGCAGAGGAGCAGGCTGTCCCCATGTGCTGTAAGACAAGCTGTTGAGGTAAACGACCAGCCTGGCCGAACGAGGAGCTTTTTCTGGGGCTTAGGCAAAAGAGGAGAGTTTATCAACTTTGGAAGAAGGGGCAGGCAACTCAAGGAGAGTACAGGGATCCAGTTAGGTCATGCAGGGAACATCAGAAAGGCTAAAGTCCAGCTAGAACTCAATCTGGCCACTGTTGTAAAGGATAATAAAAAAGGTTTTTACAAGTACATTAACAACAAAAAGAGAGCCGAGAAGAGTCTTCACTCATTACTGGATGCAGAGGGGAACACCACCACCAAGGATGAGGAAAAGGGTTAGGTACTGAACGCCTTCTTTGCCTCAGTCTTCAATAGTCAGACCAGTTATCCTCAGGGTATTCAGCACTCTGAGCTAGAAGACAGGGATGGAGAGCAGATTTAAACCCTCCTGTGATCCATGAGGAATCAGTTAATGACCTGCTGTGCCAGCTGGACACTCACAAGTCTAGGGGCTGCATGGGATCCACATGAGAGTGCTGAGCGGTCTGGCACAGGAGCTTGCCAAGCCTATCTCCATCATCTATCAACAGTCCTGGATGACTGGAGGCTTGCAAAGGTGACGCCCATCTACAAGAAGGGCCAGAAGGATAATCTAGGGAACTACAAGCCTGTCGGCCTGTCCTCGGTGTCAGGGAAGATTATGCAGCGGTTCATCTTGGGTGTGCTCTCTCAGCACATGACAACAGGAGGATCAGGCCCAGCCAGTACAGGTTCAGGAAAGGCAGGTTTTGCTTAACAAATCTGATCTCTTTCTATGACCAGGTGACCTGCCTAGTGAATAAGGGAAAAAACTGTGGATGTTGTTTACCTGGAGTTCATCAAGTCCTTGAGACTGTCTCCCACAGCATTCTGCTGGAGAAGTTGGCAGCTCATGGTTTGGATGGGTGTACTCTTCGCTGTGTTAAAAACTGGCTGGCTGAGCCCAGAGAGTGGTGGTGAATGGAGCAAAATCCAGTTGGCAGCTGGTCACTAGCGGTGTTCCCCAGGGCTCAGTTTTGGGGCCAGCCTTGTTTGATATCTTTATTGATGACCTGGATGAGGGGATCGAGTGTACCCTCAGCAAGTTTGCGGACGACACCAAATTGAGCAGGAGTGTCGATGTGCTCAAGGGTAGGAAAGCTCTGCAGAGAGACCTGGACAGGCTGGATTGATGGGCCAAGGTCAATGGGATGAGGTTTAACAAAGTCAAGTGCCAGGTCCTGCATTTCAGTCAGAACCACTCCAGACACTGCTACAGGCTTGGGGAGGAGTGGCTGGAAATCTGCCTGGCAGGAGGACCTGGGGGTGCTGGTGGATGGCCGGCAGAACATGAGCCAGCAGTGTGCCCGCATGGCCAAGGCGGCCAATGGCATCCTGGCCTGTATCAAAACCAGTGTGTCCACTTCCTCAGCAGAAGCAGAGAAGTGATCGTACACCTGTACTTTGCACTGGTGAGGCCACAGCTTGAGTCCTGTGTTCAGTTTTGGGCACCACAGTATAAAAAGAGACATTGAGATGCTGGAGCGAGTTCAAAGAAGGGCAATGAAGCTGGTAAAGCGCCTGGAGAAAATGTTTTCTGAGGACCACCTGAGGAACCTAGAATTGTTTAGTCTGGAGAAGAGGAAACTGAGCGGAGACCTTATTTCTGTCTACAGTGACCTGAAGGGGAGGTTGTAGTGAAGTGGGTGTTGGTCTTTTCTCCCAGGTGACTAGTGAAAGGACAAGAGGAAATGGGCTTAAGTTGCACCAGGGGAGATTTAGGTTGGATTTTAGGAATAATTTCTTTACTGAGAGAGTGGTGAGGCATTGGAACAGGCTGCCCAGGGGGAGGTGGTGGAATCACCATCCTTGAAGGTGTTTAAAAAATGTCTAGATGTGGCACTCCAGGGCATGGTTTAGTGTTCCTGATAATATTTAGTAGACAGTTGGACTCGATGATCTTGAAAGTAATTTCCAACCTTAATGATTCTATGATTCTATTATTCTACATATATACCTGTCCTGCTGAACAGATGCTGGTATTGCATAGATTAGGTTTTATGGGAAGGTAGATCAGTGAAGCAGAGTTTGGGTGTTTTATTATACATATGTAGCGCATAATAGCCCTAAGAATATGCCGACACTGAGATGTTCCAAGAGCCCTGGTCTTCCTCATCCACTTGTGCTTGTTTGTGCTTATCCCTTGTTTCAAGTGCTTGAGGTCCATTGACCATCCACTTGAAGTGAACTGTGTTTTGTTTCCATTGTGCACAAGGACACAACATATGAAGTCTAGTTTACTAAATTATCCTCGTGCTAATCTTTACATTAAATAGAATATTTTCCTTCTCCTCCCCACCCCATTTGTTTCTCTCTTTATTTCACTGCAGTGGATAAATTGAAGTTTCAGAAGCAACAGGGTTTTTGAGAGGCCAGATTGTGGCAGGCAGAGAACAGGCACAAGCACTTCTTGTGGCTCAGCCTTTGGCTGTGTGGAGTCCAGCTCTGTTTGGTTCAAGCTTCATGCTGGCAGCTTATCCTTGTGCTATGCCTGGCAGGAGAGCAAGCTGGAGATAGATGGGGCTGTGCACAACTAGATGAAAGAAATCCACCGAGGCTGGGTGGGCTGTCACCTGAGATTCTTGTGTAGCTCAATTACTGCTGTATCACCTCAGGGAAAAGATTCTTCCTGCTATGAAATAGCTGTTATTTGTGTGAGGTGTTTGGAGGAAGGCAGGAGGAAGACAGCTATACTGACAACCTATTTTACACCTCTATGTAGAGATAAATAAAGAGAAAAAGAAGGCAGGATTTCAACAGTTAACTACAGCTTAATGCTTCTTAAGAGCCCAAACTGAAATAAAAGGAGTCTTCTGTTTTGTACAATAAATGTTGGCACTTGTGGTTAATTAGACTCACACTGTTGAGTAATGGACAGTTAGATAGTTCATCCTGTAGTTGCTAGATTATATATTTCTAAATTTATGGTCTGAAAGTCTAGCATAGAAAATATATTCAAGTGGTTTAGCTCTACTTCTAGTTACTCTGCTGGTAAACTTTTCAAGAATAAACCCTAGGGTGGGTTTATTAGATGAGATTATTCATGACTTATATGGAACATATCTTGGTTTCTTGTCCCAAAACAACTCCCTCTTTCTACAGAGGACAGGCTAAAATCTTGTTCACATTATGTTCATAGGGATTTGGCTGCAAAGATGATTTTTCATGGTGTAGGAAGTGTGTTACAGAGCAGCTGGATAGTCTTGGCTGTGACCATTTATGTAAACGGATAACTCGCACATACCCTGCCTGAACTGCTGCTTACATATGCATCATCCTAAAAAACCTTTCTTTTCAAAAAGGGAATTTGAGCACACGCCCATTGTCCAGTGTCCTGTCTTTTCTCTCTTTAATAAGTTAATAGTTCAGTCAATACACAGCATTCAATTGCACTTTTCTTCTTCTCAGTGGAGAATGGAAAGCCTGTCTGTATGAGGGCTAACACCCTCCAGTGAGGGCAAAAGATGATGCGGACCTATTAATGCTCAGGATGTACAGGGAAGGGGGAAACTACAGTGTTTTATTTCATGTTCCTCATGCACTGGAAAAGTTTTGAGGATAGAACAATGTTTTGACAGAAGACTTTCTTGCAGGTCAGTATGGGGGTTGCCTGTGGTCCAGTATTTTCATGAATCAGAGGAAAAACATCTAGGCATGTCCACTGGATGGGAAGGCAAGCCCCATAGCTCAGTACTTATATCATCCATAAGCCTTTTATTTATTTTTGGTAAACAGCTCACTTCTGCTTCAAATTAATATCCTGATTGAGTTGTTGATACATATGTTAAACTATTTAGCATCAAGCTGCCAGCAGACAGCATGACAAGAAATGATGATAGGAGTGTTCCTGCCAATGACTTGCATTCAAGTATCTGATCATATCACAGAGGCTGGATGTTGTTCCCCAGGTTAGACATTCAGTAAGTGCTTGAGTATGGATACTAAAGTTTTTCTCAGTGACAATGGTTTTCAGATAATTTTAAGTTCAGACAAGAATCAGTAAATCGGGTAATGTTGAAGAGAACTCTGAAAACAGCCTCTATTCCAAGCTAGACACGTGAGTTTGCTCTGTATGTGTGTGTGTGTCTGATATAGGTGCAGTGATGCAAGAAATAATGAGTACAAATTAAATACTAATACTTGACTCTTGCATTGCTGGAAATATTGCTGAAGTCTACCAAGCTACCTTTGCAACTGCCAAGAGAGAACATTGCTAAGTGACTTATGTCATATTTAATCTTCTGTTTTCTCAGATGTAGCTATTGTCTGTTGTTATGCTTTTTTTGGTTCTCTCAATCTGTTCTGTTGCGAATAAAAGACTAGAAATTTGGGCCTGATTCAGCAAAATGCATTAGCACATTTAACACTGAAGTGCTTTTCTAGGGGAAGAAGTGCCTGATCTTCCCTCCAAAGAAGGGAAGTGGTCAGTTCTTCAGTGTACTTGTCTTCACTGTAATTTCCTGACACTTTTGCACTGGATCAGGGCTTTCCTGTGCATAACACTGGGAGAATTGTGTGCTGGTGCTGACTGGGTTACAGTTGTGACTGCTAACTCATATATCAGTGCACTAAGGCAATTACACAATTATGTCACAGAGTGAAAATAAATACTTTTCTAAAGTGCATTACACCTAATTCTAATGAACCACATAGGTTATCATTTTACTGAAGTAAATGATGTTGTTTTAATTTTCATATTGCTGCAAATGAGAAAAGAATGAAGCCCACTGTGTGCCTAGTTGTAGCTTAGAAGATTCCATGAAGAAAAAACATCCATGGGTAAAATTGCATTGCTTCTATAGAAGGGAAGAAAAAAAAAAAAAAAGAAAAGGAAAACTGGTAAGTGTAAATTTCAAAAATTACTTTAAACCAGTATTTCAGCCCATAAGCTCTGATGCATCTCGGCAGGAATAACACTGAGGTGACAAAGAATCCAGAGTAATTCAAAAACAAACAGTGTGAACTCCAACTATCAATCAAAATCCAGGCTTTTTTCATTTCATGACCAAGCAATTGCGTTAGTGTTCAAAGGGCTCATTCTTGTGTCATGTATGTTGCCTTAAGCAAATTAGATCTGGGAACCCACCTGGGAGGAAAAAGAAGAAAAAAACCCAGCAGAATTTTGTCAGAAGATTTATCCAAAGTCAATATTTATGAAGTCATAACAGCCCGGGAGGAATCCATGCTGTTTCAGTACCACAAGCAGTGCCATTGGTTCCACAGTGTTTTTTAGAGTTTCACACCTCTGAATCAGCAAATAACTTCACAAAGGCAGCTAATGTGCCAGGGACTTGACCAGACCATGTGTCTCATATGCATTGCCTGGAAAGGTCAAAGCTTATGCTCAAGAACAATTTCCTCAGCATCATCCTGTTATTCTCACATTGCTCAGAAGGCTCAATTGTAGAGCTCCAGCATGGCAAGAAAGGCACAAATTTGTGATGAGCGAGGAAGTGCAGACCAAGGAGAACTGGTGTGTGGATTCTCTCACTACCATCTTTGTGGTGCTTAACAGAGGTGGTTATCTCAGCTGCAGAGCTTCTCTACTGGAAGCTTTTATCCACATGCTGCCCATTGTGTCAAGCAGTACTACTTGTTTGAACTATAAGCACTGCTATTTATGCTTTCCCACTGATAAATCCCTGGTTTAGGAGAATCTTGAGGGAGTTGCATGTTTCTAACTACTCTTCTATTCAGCATTTCCTATCCTTTGTCTCATAGTTGCTTTTCAGCTAGAATACAGGCATTATGAGTCTTATTCTTAGGTCTTTGTGACTATCCCTTTGCATCCAGAGAAAATAAAGATGTTTTAGGCAAAGATTATTGGTGCCGGGGCATCTGCAGTTTCTATCCTGTGAAAGATGCTAATGTCCATAATTATTTCTAAGGTCTATGGGTTGAGTTCTTGCTTCTATTCCATGCCAGTATTTAAGTACTAATAGGCTTGCACCTAGCCCAGGCCTGCTTGTTTTTGAACAACTTCGGCACCTTTTGCTCCCATTTATCATGGCATATCTAGTTGGTCACTAAAATGTTTTTAACCAAGGTTTTGGTCTAAATCTCCAGTTACTTAACTGTTGTCAATAGACCTACAGCTGTGCATGGCTATTTTTGGAGGAAGTTATGTTTTAAACAAACAGTTCTGATCTCCCAGCTCTTGAGGCAGGCAGCCCCATTTGGAAAATGCCTCTCTGATGGCAGACAGACTGCACCCAGTATTGTGCCAAGTCACTCTCCATTTGTAAATATTAGAATGTGTTGTAGTTACAGATATGGTAAAATAAAGAAGGTTTAAATTATACAGCTGAGAAACAACAAAGGAAAATAAATGTAAAACAGCACATGCTGTGTGTGCTGTAGGTCTACGATCTAGCTATTAGATGGTGAAGATAACATAAGCTAAAAAGGCCACTCAGTTGAATGACTCTCATGTTCTCCTAAATGCATATTTTTTTCTTCACCTAAATCTATCTAACCTTCTGTATGACTTTCATCCATATTTCTTGCTGTGAAGAGGGTGTTTTAAAAGGAAGGTTTAAGCAGGAAACATGTAGACAGGTTATTTGACAAAAATCTTTATAATACTAGCTCTAAGGGACTAACGATTGATTAGTAAAAGGCAATGGGAAAAAGTAGTGAGTACGTCCACATAAAGAGGTATTTATATGCAGCACAGTGTAAGGGCAAGGGACTTGGTCTGCATAGTTGTAAATGGTCTGGATGGTGCTTATCCAGAACATGGAGAGATCCTACAGTGTGACCAAAGAGAAGTACTTGTTATGGAGGAGGAAGGTGGAAGAAGACCTTTTTTGTTTGTCAACCTTTTGTTTGTCAACTTGCCCTGCTGTGCTGTTGTGTTTTTTCTTAAGAGTGAGGTAGTGGTGCCACAGCCCAGAGTGGCTGCAGTTCCTGGGAAATTGCCATTCCTGGAACTCACCCTTACAAGCAAAGTAGAATAAACATGAAAAAGGCATGTTCTCCCATTTCTATAATGTGACATACCAGTTGAGAAGCTTTCCATCTTCTGTGCATCTCCACTCTTCTTGGGCATGAATCTGACAGGGATGATAGACCTAGTACTAGGGAAGAAGACAGACAAGGGACATAAAAATGGAAGTTTTTCTGAACACAGTTTGTAGGCATGAACTACAAAACACTGCTGTTGTTCAGGATAGCTAAGCTGCAACTGAGCTAGCTACTGCTCTTTTCCGTTGGTGTAATGTACTCTTTCTGCTAAGTGCTCCTGCTTAAAGAGTAACAGATCCAGGGCTGAAGAGAAAACTTGTGAAGTTACACTGTCTTTCTTCCAGGCCAGCAAGCTAATTAGAATTGTCAGGGTTGGAAGGGACCTTAAAGATCATCTAGTTCCAACATGTCTTGATTTTTACTTTTTTTTTTTCCTGATTGTTTTTTGGGTTTGTGATAGTGGTAACACCCCCCACCCTCCGACCCTGATCGCAAAATCTAATGCTTGTATAAAAGGCAGTTTCCAAGGCTTAACTGTGCCACTGACCTGTGCTGGACATGTGGCAAATCTGACATTGTCTTCCATATACTAGGCAGCAGATTTCTAACTCTTTGCAGTGTTGACGCCTGCTCTCACAAAGAGAAGGAAATGAAGCAGAAAGATCCCACTGCGACAATTAGTGGTTCACAGAGAAAGTACTGAAACAAATAATAAGTGGCCGAAACAATTCAAGGGAGGGAAACTCTAGCTTCCTACTCTACTACAATCTGATCTTCTTTCTCAGATTCTCTCCTTCCTTATCCCAATGGGGATTTTCACACACTTTCATTCCCACTGCTAGCATGAGATGATTCTTCGTGACTAGTGAGGAACAGTTCAGTCCTGCAGAGCAGACCCCTGTTCTACCCTGTTATCTGTTTGCCAGTTGTATAATTTTGTTCTGTAATCTAGTCTGAATTTTCAAAGTAGTACTAATGCCTTGTTTCCAGGCTGCTGTAACCCAAAGGATTTTAATGAAACTAACTGAAATCAATTCCTTTTCTTTCACTGAGGCAGCTGGCCAAAGAACAGGCTCACAGGCAGGGAAATCTTTCAGCTTTGGAAGTAAAAATACTGATAGTCCTCACATCTCAAACCTGAATCTTCAGGACCGGCTGGGTGAGGGGTGCTGGTGGCTGTCCGTGCCTTCACACAAGGAGACAAGATGTGGCTGGATCATCACATGCTGAACAAATGATCAATCAAATTGATTCCTGTCCTGACCCAGATCTTTCTTTTCTTGGTGAGTTGATACCTCCCTCAAATGTATTATTTTCTACTGCATCTTCTGCTAGCAAATTAAATCTTTAAGCAAACATTTCCTCTGTGGATTACTGCATGAAAAATTACATTTAAACTCTTAGTGAATGCTGTTTTCTGTCAAACATTTATGTTTTGCTCTGTATTTATAAGAATGCCATCTCACAATCTCATGTCCATCATTTAGAACAGCCTGAGTATATTGCGTTTTTTTTCTTAGATAGCCACATTTGTTAGGTGAGACCATAAAAGACTTGCAACATAATGAGAAGGGGAGACTTGTAGCTCTGCAATTGTTCAGACAAATTGAGTGTCAGCTGCTCTGATGCAGAGATAAGGTGTGGGAAAGAGTGCTCCTCTCCTCCTCAGCAGCACGACCACAACTTCCTCTTGAACTGCTGGGAAGACTCGGTGCATGCTGTTCTGAACAGCTCATTGGCAAGGCGAGGAGGGGACAGAGGGGTGAGAGACAGGACTCTGCATTAGCCCTTGGGAGGGAGCAATCGTTCTGAAAGTCAAACAGAAAACAAGAGAGAGACTAGGGAAATTAGAGCAAAGGCAGTAAAAGGGATAGGAAGGGAAAACAGTGACAAGTGTATGTTCATTGGCTTTTCAAAAGGCCTCCTTGTGGCCTCTGCTCTAATGTACCAAGGCTCCAGCTCTTCTGATGCTATTATTGCACAGCTGAACCAGCCTTTGGGACCTCCAGGGTGGAGGCTGATGCTGTTCATCTTTCCTTAATGTAGAAGCAAGTCCTCTTCCCCCTGAGGACTTGATAGAGTAGGGTAGCTAATTTTCAGACTGATACAGGTTAGTAATCTTTCCCCGATATCAGGAGTTAGGAACCGTCTCAAGCAGAACAATCCCATCATGTTGGTCAAGTACATGGATTAGTTGATTGACACTGAAGGACACAGGTCTTTGCTCTTGAAAAGATACTCTTGTCTCTAGACCATCTGGCTGCATTTGTGTCTCTCCCAGAAGCAAACAGTAGTTAGTTGTATAACTGGCAGAGTAGATGAAGTAAAACATCTACTCTGTAGTAGACATTAGAACTAAAATACTGTAATCTGCCAGAGCTATTCTTGCCCACATGCTTTCTGGTTTAGCAATTAGTCACTTAGTTATGTATTTCATTAGATCATGGCCAGAGTAGCGTAGCATTTGCTTCCTGCTAGATTGTCTGCCCTTGCCAAACAGGCTTCAGTCCAGCTTCTGAAGCACAGATACAGGTTTACCTGATACCAAACCACAGCATAACTCAGGAGGGACTGGAGGAATAATCTCTAGATTAAATCTGTGGTTTCCCAGCCCATTTACTTACTACAAGTGAGACCTCAATCTCATGGAGGTAGCATTGCTACCCTTCTCTTAGTGTTATAATGCAGCCTTTCTTTGCCTGTGAGAAGTCTTTAACATACAGCTGAATACAGCTGTCATTTTAGAACCAAGATCTGCCATGGTGCCCACAAGATATCTGAAACTGCTCAGGAGTGCTATGCTGTGGCAACTGCCTGGTGAACATACAGAAAAAAAGTTTCCTGCAGTAGATCTTTCTCTTGGAGCATGTTGCTATATATGCACTTGGGAATGGAGTGATTATTTTGGTGCAATGAATAGCAGAGTCAACACATCATCTTTTACTGGTTTGGCTGGGTTCAAGTGTAATCGAGCCCAAAATGTTGCCAAGAAAAAACAACCTGTTTTGCTGTGTTTTAAAGCAAATGGGTTCACCTGGTTGGGTGAGTTCCAGCACAAGAATGAAAAGTTTAGAGCTTTTTTTAAAGCAGAGAACTAAATGTTGCAAGGAGCTGTTGCCAGTGACTATCTGGTTCTAAGGCTGAGAGCTCGAGCTGGACACTTTATTGCGCCGTTCAACAAAAATGCCCTTAGGGATCTGAGGCCCAGTACACTTAATATAAAGCAGGAACAGACACAGATTTCTTGCTCAAGTGATCAAGAAAAGATCCTCCTCATATACACTTGTCTGTGGTTTGCTTTTCACAGCGACAGTCTGTCGCTTACTGTCTAGACTTCAAATCTCAGACTTTTGGGCAAATACTGTCAAGAATCATGCATTATCTTCTAGTTAAGAGTATTTTTGCTAGAAGCAGATGCTTTTTCACCCAGGCAGTGGGTAGGAAGATGGCAGTTGACTCATGTTTTCCTGTAGTGTCTGAGGGCAGCGGTATTGGGTGAGTTAGTGCCCTCGTCACGGTGTACGGCTGTAGGAACTGAAAACCTATAGAGTATAATATACTGTAAAATAGAGTATAATATACTGTATCATACAGAGTGTAAGCATGCAGAATGACTCTGTTAGCGGAGGCCGTCGGGGAAGCCCCGGGGTCTGTGGGGACCCGGCTCCGTGCCCCCGACACCCTCCACACGCAGCTGCTGCGGGGGGGCGGGGAAGGTGTGCGGTGCAGAGCCCGCGCGGTGCCACCTGCGCTCCCTGACCCGCCGGAGGGGTCAGCGCTCGGCGCACCCCCGCCATCCGCCGCCTTCCCCCCCGCACGTCCGCGCACCGGCGGCGCTGGACGGTGCGGTTCCCCCGCGCCTCCCACAGACTCCTTCAGGCGGCGGCGGACTCCCACCTCGCCGGCTTCCCCGGGGCCGGCCACGCTGAACGCCGTCGGGCTGGCCGGCCCGCCCGGGGAAGGGAGGGAGGGGAGGGCAGGGCCGGCCCGGGCGCGTCCCGGCCGGCTCCGCGAGACGCCGCTGGGCGGCGCGGCCGCCAGGTGGCAGCAGGGGTAGGCAGCGCGCCTCCGTCCCCGTGGCGCGGGAGGCAGGCGGGAGCGAGGGGAGAAGCTGTTCCTCAGCCCCAGAGCCGCCGGGAACCTGCCTCGGGTCGTGCGGGGCGCCCTGCAGCCGCGCTCTGGCATTCCCGGCGGAGGGGGCGCCGCCTCCCATGCGCTGGAGGCCGTGCGGGTGTGAGCCCTCCCGCCCCCGCCTCACCGAGAGCGCCTCGTCGTGGGGCGACCGGACGGGACGCGCCGCGAGGGACGCCGGCGCGGAGCGGGCGCGGTGAGGCGAGGCAAGGCCCGGCCGTCCCCGTGGCCGCAGCGCCCTGAGGAGGGAGCCCGGCGCCAGGTGGGCGGTGAGCGGTCGGGCGAACTCGGCGCCGTGCCGGGGGGAGCGGGGAGAGGGCGTCCGGGCGGCGGTGCCTGTGCGGCTGGGGCGTGCGGGAAGTGCCCCGGGGCGGCTGGGACTCGGGGAGCTGCGAGGCCGCGGCGAGGGCTGCGCTAGTTCGGGTTGCGTCCAAAGCCGCGGCCCGAGAAGCTCTCGCTCTCTCCTGGCTGTGAGAGAGCTGTTTGCTCTGCGCTGCTCTGCGAGATTCCTGCGCCTCGTGTTTCTGCCTGGTTTTGGCTGTGTAAGTAGCCATTTCAAAGCTGCTTTCTTTGCACGCTCGGTTTCCAGGGGCTGCATCCAGAGGGTGCGTAAGGAGCTGCCTCGTTTCGCCTCGGTGTCCCGCTAGAAGCAGTTACTGCACGTAGTCTGAGCTGAATCCAGCAGTTCGTATGAGACAGTAAAAGAAGTGAAAAATTTTCCTCACGAAGAATGCGTGTCGTAGTTGTTCTTGTTTTGGGCCAAATCTTCTGGTGTATCTAAGCACCGTGTGTAAAGCATGAACAGCGTTTGGCGTTCGGGATTTCTCTTCACGCTGTCCTGCTGCTGGCTTTGCTACGCTCTCTCCTGAACTTAAATTCTTTCAACACTTGAGCTGTTCCTGTTCGGTTGTCAGGCTACGGGGGTATACGCCGTAGCAGAGGGAAATCTCGCCATACCTTTTCCCCTCCAGGTATAGCTTTACATTTTTTTCAACTGTCAGTGTGTTCACACTTGTGTGTTTAATAGCCCTTGACACACTTGCCATTAATTCGTCCAAGTTTTTTTTTTTTTTTTTAATTTTTAATGCTAGAAGCACGAACAGTTTAGAAAAACTGACAGCAATGAGTTCCACAGGTTAACATGTTATGTGGATAAACTACTTATTTTTGCTTCTTCTAAATCTACTGCCCGACACTGTTCAATCCTTATAAAGTGAGTTGTACTTGTTCTCTCCTGGCAGAGTGGTGTTTCAAGTTTGTATTCTTTTGTTATCTGTTTACCTCAGCTATCCATTCTTTTGAGGTAAAGAATTCTTTGCTTTTTAGTCACTTCTTCTATGAGAGTTCTTCTCTATCTCTTGACAGCGTTATCACTTTTTTTTTCTGTATTTTTTTCATTCTTTTTTATTTTATTTTATTTTTTAATCAAGGGATCAGCAAAGCCATGAGTTACATCCAAGATTTTGGTACAACATGAGTTACATAGCAGTGTAGATGATGTCTGCTAGCAGAGATGACAGATTTAAGTCAGTGCATCAGTGGTGTGAATAGTCTACAAAAGTAACAGAAATACTTGTAACCCACTGTGTTGATGAACCAGTGCAGTTTATTTTTTTATCAGAAGCCTCTATCTAAGTAACTAGTTGTTAGCAGCTCAGTACAAGGGTGTAATGCCATGGATTAAATAGTCACCGGATGGACTCTTAATATTCTGTCAGTCTGCTGCACATGTTTTTGCTGTCTTCTGTGGCAAGAGCAGGAACTGGCAATAGCCTAAATTTGCATTTAGTGCTGTTTGTGGAACTGGCAGGGCACTCTTACCAATTTGATCTATCAAGCTGTAGCTTGTCAACTTGGACTTCTCATGTAAGATTTGTGATTTCTACCCATTTGGTATCATCAGGGGTTTAAAATGAAACTTGATACTGATGAAATTCGTTAGACATCTGTAATTCTTGATTCTTTCTTTTCCATCACCTCTTCCAGGGAATCTAGTGAGACAACAGACTAGGAGGAGAAACTGCCTTTTACGGAGAAAAGTGCTGTAAATGAGAATTTTTAGCAAAGCTAGAAATAAGAGGTCATCTGGTTTGGGCTATCATATAGAAGCCTTCAAAGTGAGTATAGGTAGGAAACACGAATTATTTGTCATAACTGTGTCTTGAACATACCTTGTCAGGTTTTATTTAGGAGCAGGTCTTGATGATAACTCTAAACTGAAAACCCTGTTGGAATTGAAGGAGCAATTTCTGATTCCTGACTGTAAGTCTCAGGAGCTTTTGGAGGTGTTGCATGGTGCAAGATTTGTTTCTTTTGACACTTCATACCACAGGTTCATTCAGAGCTCCAGCAGATTTAATTGCAGAAAAATAAGTAGGTTGCTGATAGGCAGTGGTGAGTTTTATGATGGTGGTGTAAGACCTTTGCTTATGCTGTAGAACAAACAGGATAAATGTGCTCGTCAAACATGCACTCAGCAAAGCCTGAAAGTAAGCCAAAAATGAACAGAATCACCTTGAAGACTTAGATTGGGCTGAGTGTGTGATTCTGTACAGACAACAACAGAAAAGCTGGTTTTCCACGTAGTAGTCTCAATTCTCTGTGATGTGACATCAGATATGTGATGTTCAGACCGTTCACAGTGGCAGACATGTAGAGATACTTCGGATTTTTTACTTTAAAACTAAGGTTTATCATCTACAGTTAAGTGCAGTCAATGTAGACACTTCTATGGGCTTTGACTCGTTCTGTAAGAGAAAATTAAGGTTTGATGGTTAAGCACTTAAAAATACCAGGAAACTCCAAAGTCAACCATTCATAAGCAATTTTAACTGAGTCCCCTGTAGTGTGTTATCATAACAGGCTTAATTTTTAGAAGGTTGTTATTTTTTTGCAAGTAGGAAAAAAGTAAGGAGCAGAAAACTTACTGTATCAGACTTAACTCCTTAAATAGTTTGGCCCTAGCCACTGTAGATAGGTAAAGAATTTTGTAGCTTTTAATTGTGAAATGCTGCCAGTGATCATAGTGCTTGCTGGAGAATGTATTCTGTGAAAAGTCTTGTTCCCTTAAGCAGGTACATATACAGTTCAGTTATTAGTGCTTTTGTTTTCAGAAAGCAGCTTAACCTGGTATAGATGCAGTTTGGAGGATTAATCAGGTAACTGTAAGCTAATTAACTTAAGAATGTATGGGGTTTAAATATGTGATCAATGAATATGATTGCCATGTGAATGTATAAGAGATTAAGTAAGAGTGGATTATTGTGTGTTTTCAATTTAAATAACTTCTCTTTTGCATTCAGGATGGTACTTTACACTAGAAAATTCTGTTTACGTATATCAGATTTTTAGGGAGAATGTATAGTCTAGTAATTAATTTAGATGCTTAAAGGGCGATTTTAAGCAGACATAAACAAAGACTAACAGTGATCTGATGGGTACTGAATTTGGTCTCATCAACTGTGCTTCAGTGTTGCCTGATTTTTTTTTTTGTTTGTTTGTTTTGTTTTGTTCTTTGTATTAGTTGACAATAACAGATAAAAATTATATAGTGTAAACCAACTTGGTTGTCTTCTCCTGGAGTGTTCTGTCCCACCCATTTTTCTCCTGAGGACTTGTGAGTGTCATGTCACACATCAAATTTGCGTAGCTTTTCCCTGGAGGGTTATGGCATTCCCAGAGATGGGTCAGTGTTCATAATTTTATTGCTGTTAAACTATCAGGACTTGTCAACACCCTCTACAGACATCCATTGCATATCTTTTAAATGATATTACCAAGCGTTAAATGTGGGGCTACTTGGCAGGAACTGTTCTTAAACTACAAATATTCCAGTGTTGATATGATCTCAATATGATCCTTGTGAGAGAATGTAGCCTTATCTGGTGGTTAGGTGATATATGTGTGAGTTGCTGGAATGTGGGCTTCTGTTTTCAGCACTACCATTGGCCTGCTGTGTGCTGCTGATCAAGTCTTACTGGCATCTTGCTCCATTTCCTCTCTCTCTGAATAAGGTGTGATCATTACAGGATATTGGCCAACTGTTAAATTTCCTGAAGATAATTTGCATTCAAAGGGCTTTATGCTTAAAAAAAAGTGGGATAAAAAGTATTTATTATATATGAATAAAACCAAATTATGTAGTATGTGCCTTATAGTATTATTACTGTGTTTCTTCAAATCACAGCTTAAGGACTTTCTTGTGGGCTATTTCACATCAATCCTGTGATGCTGCTATTTGGCATCCCATTTCAGTATTTATTTTGGTCCTGGTTTTGGAATTTCCCTTCACAGGAAGATACCATACTCTTTATATGGAAAAATTT
>JANIJG010004396.1:0-16341 GCA_024611175.1 Megaceryle torquata | reverse complement strand
TAAAAAATAAATAAATTAAATAAATAAATAAATAAGTAGGCATTAGAGTCATATGAAGTTCTCTCCTTACCTTTGAGGGGCTCATGGGGCCTGCAAAAGCTCTAATTGACAACACTGGATCTTTGGGACTACCAGTGTATTTAGATAAAGTTCTTTGGGGGCTATCATCTGTCTGATCGGGTGACCACGGTGCACCAATTACAGGAGCTGAGGAATTGTCCTCTGCTCTCAAGAGCGGAACATAGTAGCGACCTAGAATAAATAATACAAAGCTTTCTTAAGAAGTTTGTTACATTAGCCTGCTGCTGCTTCCTAGAGTACCAATACACCCCTATACTTAGCCATCTGACTATTTCATTAGTAAAACTACTTGTAAATCAAACTCCTTGCTTCAGTGTTTATTGCCTTCTTACAGACTGTATTTTGGTACAGGCTCCCTTCTCTCTCAAATACATCACCACCTGCTTTCATACATATATCCCTTCCCTATGGATCTTTAACAAATCTCAAAACCTCCTTTTGCAAATGCCTAAATGTGACAAAACAGTGAAAAGTTCTACGTCAAAGAAATTACATGACTCCTCAGTATGACAAATAAATCTCTTGCTCTGTAAAGATCTTTTGTTTGGTTTTAGATTAAACCTTCTGCTTCAGGCTTGCTGAATAAAACAAGGGCCATGCCTACATTACAGAGCTATGAGAATAACCTTGTAATCCATAGAGTAAGAGTTCTGACCATGTAATTTAAAAGACAAAAAGTTTCTGTTCCTTGCCAATTTCACAGTTTCTCTTTGGTTTTCACAGCACTGTTCCATAGCATCATTTAAGAACAGGAGTGCTACAGAAAGCAAACATAATGGAAGACAGCAGAGCCAAAGCGCAGTCCTGACATAGTGTAAAACTGAATACAGACCTTTCAAGTACTCTCTTAGTTTTTCTTTTAGTTCTGCAGATTTGTTCTTGCTTCTTTCACAAACTACCTGTTAATATAATTGTAGTTGTTAGTAGAGCACATCAATCTCAAATCAATTGCAATGTGTGTTCTCTTTGAATAGTCACATTATTGGCCTCTACCCATCTCATCCAGTACTTTTAATTCGTAGAACAATGCACTAAAATACATGCACAATGGATACTATAAAGAAAATTAATTGTAAAATCTACAACAATAGCCCAGATACAATCAAAATAAAATATTTGTAATGTTATCAAAGATTTACTCTCTAATCACAACACTAGTATTTTACAAGCCTTTTATCTACAGTACTTAGTAAATGTTGGAACTTGAAAAACACTGATATCCCCCAAACGTTTGGGACTTTGCTGTGGATGTGGAGAGACTTACTTCTGATGGAGTTTGATCATATTTGTTTCTTGGATTTTTTACAATAGCTGGGTGTGAGGTAAGCACATTAACAACATCCAAATTCCCAAACTTGCAGGCAAAATGCAGTGGAGTATCAAATCCCTGCATAGGGAAAAAGGGAAAATTCACATGCATCTGGAGACATGATGAAGTCAATACCATACATTTTATTTTGAGACTGGGAGAAGTAAATAAATGTAATGTTCATTATCAGGGGTCTTAATAATCTTTTCCCACCATACTGTAGAGTAACGATTCTTAAAGCAAATAAAACTCATTCACAGCTTATTTTTCTACAAACGTCCCCCTCTATTCTCCTTCCTTCTCCCTTACACATCCTTAACATCTTCCAGTTGTTTCCATAGTAGTAAGAAACTGGCAAACATTCAAATCTTACCGCTTTATCTGGTGTATTAAGGTAAAGGTCAACTATATATTGGATGCGATTCTTCAACATTGTATCGTTATCATCTGGATACATGAGCCGCATAAACTCGGGATTTTCCAAAGTGTCCAGTAGCAACTGGCAGATAGCAGGTTGATTCTCCTTAGCAGCAACATGCATGACATTGTACCTACACCCTTCCTGGAAAAAGAGACAAACATTAGAATGAGAAAAACCTAAACAGCTTTCTTACACCCGTACACTTAACTGAGTTAACTGACTATAATTGTGAAAATACAAAATTTCCCACACTGAGTCTTATATTTGAGATTTTACTAGGGAAAGATGTTTACAGAACAGTACATAAACATTTGGAACTGCAGTAAATTATATGATATTGTAAAGACTTATGCATCTTTATACCCACATTATTCACAATTAATCAAACTATTCTTATACTCAGCTATAGTCTTTTTTTTGTTTGTTTTTACATCTAGGGCAAAAAATGTATCAAAGAAGGTATATTAAGGTATCACATGATAAAAGGAGATAGGAAATCCAGCAAATAAAAATGGGGCTGCCTAGGTAAGCAGTGCTGTAGGAACACCTAGTTAGAGCCTGGGCACTTCCTTAAAATCAGTCAATTTTAAAAAGACTGGAGTGACTTGGAAGAGATCTACACTACATGAAGACAAGACTATTCTTTTGCTACTGGGTAAAACTATTCTTCCCCTAACGAACTGCATACTCAATTTCTTTACTCCAGCCCTTCTGGAGCAAAGTGAACTCTCATCTATGATGGGTGACTGACACAAGACTTCCTGCCATGTTTCTCTTAGCTTTCAGCTAGTATCAATAAACACTGGGAAACTCTGCACTGGCAGAAACAAGATACCTTGAAGGAAGATAGAAAACAACATTCCTTCCAGTTCCGCTTACCAGGCTTCAAAGCTAAATCACTAAACCAGAACTTGGACTTTCTTTTTTTTTTTACCTGTACAACTGTTGGATTGTCTCCTGACCCAATCAGATAGCGAGGGTTACTCCAAATAAGTTCTGAAAACATTGCTGTATCTCCTTTTTCGACAGCCTTTCGAAGTTTTGCAGTAAGATCTTGAGTCCGTGGGCTTTTATAACTGTTGGCCCTCTCCTTATTAGCAGTTTCAGTCTCAGGGGAGCATAAGCCATCTACCAAAACAAACATGCAAATAAGCTTTTAAAATAAAATATGTATTAACGTTGCATCTTTAAGGTACAGAAGTAAAAAAATTTAGGTCAGTGGCAAGACATTTAAAAATACTAATTAGTAACAGGGAGGGAGGGAAAATACAACTTAATTATCTTCATCATCCCCCATTATTCTGCTCTTGTGAGACCCCCACCTCGAATGCTGTATCCAGTTCCAGTGTCCCCACCATAAGAGGGACATAGATCTGTTGGAACAAGTCCAGAGGAGAGCCACAAAGATGATCCAGGGGCTAGAGCACCTCTGCTACGAGGATAGGCTGAGGGAGCTGGGATTGTTCAGCCTGGAGAAGAAAAGACTCTGGGGGAACCTTATAACTGCTTTCCAATACCTGAAAAGAACCTACAGGAAGGCTGGAGAGGGACTCTTCACAAGAGTGTCCAGTGACAGGACGAGGGGAAATGGTTTTCAACTGAGGGGAAACGGGTTTATATTGGATCTTAGGAAAAAGTTCAACAGTCCAAGGTGGTGAGACTCTGGAATAGATTGCCCAGAGGGTCTGTGGATGCCCCCTCCCTGGAGGTGTTCAAGGCCAGGTTGAATGAGGCCTTAAGCAACCTAGTCTAGTTGAGAGGTGTCCCTGCCCATGGTGGGGAGCTTGGATTAGATGATCTCTGAGGTCCCTTCCAGCCTAAGCCATTCTATGATTCTGTGATGTTGTAAAACTGTTTCAGATTTTAATAGGGACTGGTAAATTTTATAATTACCTATCTGCTTCCATCCAAACTTAAAAGAAAAATTCAACACAAAATAAGCACTTTCTGAATATTAAAATTGCTTTTACAGTTCTGTGACTACTGAGTCCCTTAAATCTAGCGACTGTCAACACTGGGAAATATGGTCAGTGTTTTATTTCTGAACTTACTTAACAATTAATTACAATTTTAATATACTGTATAATTCTATCAGCATCTTATTAAACCTGAAGATCCCGAAGTTCATGAATAAAATCAAATCCTACCAAACATAACCACAGACTACTAAGCAACATACCCATGTAGGGCATTACCAACATTTCAGCTTTAGAAGAACAGCAACATTTTTTAGCACAAAATTAATGCAAACCAGAACTACAACAATTGCTTTTAAAAGTAACCGGTTTACTTTATCATAACATAGGCTACAGAAACCACATATTGAGGGCTGAACCCTATGCTTTCAACCACAGAAAGAAGTGTTTCCGTAGATCCCGGGGGCTCCAATTTACTTCTGAAGTAGTTCTTTACAAAAGAAATGGCAGGATTTCAACATACTCTGCTTCTTTTTTTTTATTTCTATGCATAAACTTTCTGCGCTTCTTTCTCAGAAAAAAAAGCATCCGTTAACTTGAAGTACGACTTCTCCAGTGACAGTATCATTTTATACAGAAGTAAAAACAGATTTGAATTTAAAAATTAAAAGATGCTGTTTAATTGTTTCTAATTTATTTCACAGGAAAAAATCCATGTAATTAAATACTGGTTATTCACACAGTAAATTTTATTTGGTGAGTAAGCTCTGGAGCTGTGATCTTAACAGTTGTTAACAGCTTATTTTAAAAACCACCACTCTAAAGGGTCTTCAATTTATGAAGATGCTTCACTCTTTATTTTTTTTTCTGTTATTAGCATATTGATTATGAAGTTGTTGCTTCTTCTCTCATAAAAAAACCAGCAGACTGTATACTGCATCTACTGTACACAGATGAACACCTTCACTTACCTCTGTTAAATGATCCCATTTTCACTGGAGACAAACATAAAGAGGACTTGCTTGGAGATGGGAAATAATCACAGATTCCTTTAGCAAATTTCTCAGCATCCTCTCTGTTTGAAAAAGCTTTAAACCGGGAACCCTTAATCATCTTAACAGCTTGGAGAGCTTCCTTTTTATCTTCATAAACATGTATTCTCTCTGCAATAAAGTACAATCACAGTGAAGTTATTTCAATAATCCCAGATTTGTTCCTAGAAACAGATCACGAAATTCTGAGACTTATCCTTCCAGGCTTGGTCTCAAACTGTTTCTCTAACAAACAAGGCATAATAATCAAAAGTCCTTTTAAATTTTCTCTCTCAGAAACTGATTAGAAGAATTTTACACACTCCAGCTAACAGCAGGTGGTACGTTTAGGGTGTTTGGCCACGCATATCAGTCAATATCTGAACAACATTTTAAACAGATGGGCCAGCTTCAACAAGCAGCTATTTCACATCCCAACTGCAAAACAGAGCTTATTCACCCTGGGTTACTTTTCACATTTTTGTATTCAGAAAGATCTACTACATAAGTGATCCACTGTCACAGCATTACAACCTCTACTTAGAGCCTTAGACATTAATCAAATCCTTCTCCTTCCTCACCTTTTGCATTAATGTTAAGTTGTTCAAATTAAGCTACCTGAATATACTTTTTAGGAGAAAGAATTATTTACTACTGTCTCAGAGTAAATGATCCTTTATGAACTACTATAAACCAGCCACTAAGTAGTTTCAAAATCCCTTATTGCAATATTCAATATAATGTGAAGAATGACTCTTACGCTTCTAGGTAACATTTGGATAGAAAGAAAAACATGCAATCTGTTAGATCATCTGAGCTTCAACTGCTAACAGTATACATGGTTCTTTATTGTTTATTTGTAAGATTACTTTTTATTCTGAAGAGGGATTAAAGTCACAGGATGGGTATGAGAGTAGCAGCAGGAAATATGTTTTCTTCAACTGAGCTACATCAGGCAGAGGACTCTCATGTGTATCAGCTGTTCTGGCAGAACACCTGGGATGTGTTATAACTGTGTTTCTATGCCTCAGAACATCTGACAAATACTTTTTACAGAAACAAAAAAATACTTCAAGCGATGCTTGAATACCAACACAATAGTGTTCATATCACCTGCTAGGTAGTAAAAGGTTTATTTAAACATGATTGTAAAATGCTTATCATTGGAAATAAAGGAAATTACTATTTACCATTCCTTGCCAATATGTCATCATAAACTGGACAAACACCATAGAAGAGTGGAGGTTCTCTGGATGGTGTCTGAGTACTAGTTTGTGAATCAATGCATCCTGCTCCAGAGACTGGAGCTGAACAGTTCATGTGCATCATCACATCATCTTCCTCTGGAGGATTCAAACCTACACAGTACCCAAAGTCTGCCTCTTCAGAACCATTTCCATGACCGTTGTGATTCACTGCCGTAGTTTTCAAAGCCTTTTGTGCTTCTGCCCAGCTACTACCAGATGTAACATTTCCAGCAGCCTCCTCAGATCCTTTTTCTTCCAATGCTCCTTGCTGCTCCAACAATGCCTGAGCCAATTTTTTTTCAAAAATAAACCTAGTTGTTGAGGTAATGGGCCCACATTTCAGTCCTGCTCTTACTATTTCTTCTCTAAGCTCATCAGGGGTGAGCTGCTTCAGTCTGGATAATATTGCTTCCATTGTTATTTCACCTGTAAGAAAGGCAAAAAAGAGCAAAGATAAACTGTAAAGAACACCAGTTTCTTTTCTCCTGCTATTTAAATGCTGTATTAAAACCAATGGGAAAAGTGCCTCAATGTTTTTCTTTGATTTTGAAGAGATTGTCACAGTTGCAGAGAAGACAAAATATTTTTCAACCCAACGCATTAAAAAAACATTTCAGCTATCAGACTTACACCAAGAGTTTACTTCCTCTCCTCTCGCAATTACTTGAACGAGTATTTACAGCCTACATTTTATTATTGTTTGACCTCTTCTCATTTCTTTTAAAGCAAAAAATCAACTCAGAATATTTATACATGAAAATTTATGATAGGCTGAGAAATACCAGATTCCTGCCAAGAAAGGCACAACCTGTGTCTGCAATGAACTACAAGAACAGGAAGAGGAGTGAGCCCCAGAAAGAGATTCTGGTTAGGCTGCACCTACAGCTAAAAGTACACCACTATTTCTATTATTTTATAAGAATTTATAGCTGACAGAAGTATAAAGCATAAGTATGATGCAGCAACAAGGTGAGTCTATCTCTGGCCACGATGCAAGACTCGAACTATTTACACAACACATTGTTTCCCTGCTCCCGTTTTGAGAGCAGAGAAAGACAAGAACAGCTGATCTTTCCAGATTTCCCTCTCTGCCAGGAAATAAGAAAAAGCGGGAACTAGAAAATTTTCTCAATCTCCAAAGGAAAATACTTCTCTCTGGTATGATACTGAAAGTCTCCCAGCTCACTTCCTTCATAAAATCCACACACAGCTTCTGCACTCATCAGCAAGAGCAGCATGAAGATACTAAAACCAACACGATGCCAATACGAATTTCTGGCTGTGAAAAACACAACTAAAAAATACAGGATTTGGGCAGCTCAAGAACATAATAAGTTTTAAAGTTATTTAATCAGATGGAAGCAGTCATCCATATATTGCCCCAAAGGCTCTGACTTCTCCTGCTATACACTATTCAGAAAGGACAGCTTTGGGATTGAAATGATTAGGCTGCTGTCTGTATTCCCTCAGCTTGCCTTCACTCCTTACTGAACCTGAGCCTTCCTTTGCCACTTAGACATTTCATGGGTTATACTGGTTTAGATAAGTGTGTGGGGCATTTTTAGTACTTCATTTTTAATTCCAGGTTTCATCCTTGTTTTATGAAACTTAAGATTGCCAGAACATGCACTGGCAGCTTTTCCGTACGAATGGATTTGTATTTCTTTAATCATGCTATATTTGGAATAAGACAACTCCTAATCTTACTCCATTAGAGATAAATCAATCTCCCAGGTATGAAGTCAGTATCATCTATAATTTTAAGGCACATCTCCTCCCAAGTATATTTGTGGACACACACAGCAATATGAGAAATGCCCACAATTTATGAGCTCTCCTGCTGTATGAACAGGGTGCACAAGCAGTTCTTAACAGGCAAGAACCTTTGTCTGGGAAACTAGTGTGAGGCTTGAACAGCAAATGGCTGCACCCTAACACAGCAGGGGTGAAATGCTACAAATACTGGATCCCATTTAGTTAATTATTCATATTTTCAGAGTGTACAAACTCAGAAGTAATTCCAGAATTGCATCTTTGTCATGCACTTGTAACACAGCCAAAGTCCCTTATTATTCCAATTGTATGGCAAATAGTAGCATCACATAATGAATCAATAAAATAAACAATTTTGCTTTTTAAATACCATGCATAAGTATCTTAAGGACCTCTGAGAAGCAGTGCACATCTCGTATCAAAAATTTAAGAAGAATAAATGGCAAAACAAAATACTCAACTATCAGATGTGAATAAGCTTTGAAATCCCAATGAGGTTTTTAGAATGGTTATTATGTCCTATGGTTATTATGAGCTTGGGCTAGCTATTTTCTCAGCTTATATTCACAATTGGTTATTTTGGTCTTTCAATATTCATCCTAGGATATGTAACTTGCAAGTATGAACAGGACTGTAATATTATTATGTTTCATTTTCATTCTGTGTATAGATTACTGATACTAGTATAATCTGATATACACTCAGGTATCTACTACTTGTTACTGAATTAAGACCTTGCAATATCTGTAAAGAAATATGTTTTATGTTAGTCAGACTAGTTTTCACAGTATGTTACAGATACATTCTAAATGAAATACATCAGTTTTAAGTACCTTAGAAGATGAACAAAACCTGAGACTATGAGTAACCAATATGCATTAGTTATTCTTATGTTAGGAACATAACAGTTTTCCCATTATTCCAGGAACAAATGCCTTCTTGATAAACCCCATGAGTGTTTGCTTTCATTTATCTTTGATTTTATTTAAATTTATAAAGAAATTTTCTTTTAATAAAAGAATTGCTGCAAATCTTGGTGATTCTGTTCTCTCTGTAAGGTTGTATCACTTTTAGAATATAATGAAAAGTTCCCTACATACTGAACCAATATGCCTGTGACTTTTTGAAGTCCAAAAGGAATGCTCAAATGTTCACTTCTCAGTAAAGAATAACGGTCTATATGGACCTATATATCAATGCAATAAAGCTACTTCAAGAATCTGAGTTGTCATTTACAGCTAGATTTGGTATTTCTGCATTGCAAAGTAGACACTGTTGTGGGAATCACAGACTGAAATAAGTTCTGACATGTTGTTTACCCTGTAATTACCTATTTTTTTTCTAGTTCACACAGCAACAAAACTCATCATATACCTAAATACGAAAGGCAGCAACAATCTTGAATTAAATTTGGGTTATTTAATGCATGTATCCCCCTATTATGGAATAAATATTGGGTTGTTTTGATTTGGTTCTGTTAGGTTTGGGTTTTTTTGTTTCTTCACTTGTTGTTTGGGTTGAGGGAGCACGTAAGAGAAGGTAAGATCTGCAGGTGTTTAGACACATGTTTGAAATATTTTCTAAGTCTAAAAATTAAGTTGGTGTAGAGAAATGTGTGACTTCCTCTCAAAATAATTCAGTATGTTCCTACTATTAAATTTACTTCTAAAGGAATACAAAGTGATGCATGACATTCTGATTAAGTTGTAATGACATAAGATCAATGTCAAGATACCACACTTAAAATAACCTATAAAAGAGACATCTGTCAATAATGTTACTGCTTCGGCAGTATGATGATCTCCAGAGGTCTCTTGCAACCCCTACCATTCTGTGATTCTGCACAGTTCTCCGAAAATCAAGTCCATTTATAGAATATGATTGACATTAGCATCACATTAGTGAGTAGAAATTTCATTTACATCCACAAAAATGCATGAAATATCAATATTCTAGATAATATGATTAATACAAAATATATCTAACAAAATCTCTTACTCAGTTTTATAGAGGGGACAGTTTTTCATTCAATGTGAGATTCTTCTGAATTTAATGTAGTAAATATGATGTAAAAATGTTATGTGAAATTTACAATTATACCAAAAATGGAGTTCATTTTGAATAATATTTCAAAGAGTCAATTTTGGAAAAAAAAGTGGTATTATTATTACACAAAATATTAGAATATTTGAAGCGAGACATTAAACTAAGTCACTTGTGGAGGCAGAAGAGAGCAAGACATTAAAAATAAATGAAGAAGCTCCCCAGATGATCTAGATGCCTGAATATCTATTTATGTCTATATGATCATAGAATGGTTTGGGTTAGAAAGCACTTTTAAAGATCGTCTAGCCCAATCCCGCTAACATGGTCACTAGGTCAGGTTCCTCAAAGCCCCATCCAATCTGAGTTTGAACACTTCCAGGGATGGAATATCTACAGCTTCACTAGGAAATACGATCTTGTTTCTCTTCACTCTGTTGGAAGCACAAAACAATTGAAAAATGTAAAGATCAATATTGCTTACAAACATCTGGGAACAGACACAGAGGCTGGGTGAAGATCTGATACAAATCAAATGCACCATTCATCTTGGTGTCATCCACAAACTTGCTGACGGTTCACTCAATCACATTATGTCTTTAATAAAAATACTGAACAGTACTGGTCCTAATATGGACCCCTGTGGGACACCATTTGTTACTGATCTCCCTTTGGGCATAGTGTGCAACTCTTTTGAATTGCAGCCATTCAGCCAATTCCTTATCTATCTAACAGTCCACCTATCAAACACGAATCCCTACAACTTAGAAAGATATTTTGCCGGACAGTGTCAAATGACTTACAGACTTCAATGAGGGTGATATCAGTAGGTTTTCCTTTATCCACCAATATCGTCATTCCATCATAGAAGGCCACCAGATTAGTCTGGCATTTAGGTGGTCAGTAATCACCTCTCTGTCTTCTATATGCTTTGACATGACTTCCTGTAGGATCTTCTTCCATGAAGTTACTGGTGAGGCTGACTGGTTACTAGTTCTCAGGGTCCTCATTTTAGCCTTTTAAAAAGACACTTGAGAGATGTGGGAAGAGAGATTGTCATTGAAAACTGAGGCAAAAAAATTTTTTAGTACCTCAACCTTCCATATGTCAGTTGTCACTAATTCTCCTGTCTTATCTAGTGGAGTGGTAAATTTAATTTAGTCTTCCTTTTCTGAACAATGTAACTGTAGAAGCTCTTCTTAATATTATTTTCAACCCTTGCCAAATTTAGCTCCATCTGTGCCTTACCTTTCCTGATCCCATCCCTACACATCCAGGCATTATGCCTATATTCCCAGCATACTTTACCCTGGTTGTACTTCCTGTGCATTTTCTTTGAACATTTCAGTCTGACCAGGATATCTTACCTCAGCCATGCTGGTCTCCTGCCTTACTTGTCAAAGTTATTATGTGAAGGAACTGGGAACTCTTGTGCCATAAGAAAAACATCCTTAAAAAGCTGACAGCCCTCTTGAGGGCAGTTTTCCAGTGGATTTCCTTAAATGAACAAAAGTTTGCTTTCCCAAAATTCAGCTAGCCTATATCCCTCAAGATTGTGAATTCCACAATGATATCACTGTAGCACAGGCTGCCACCAGTCTTGACCTCCATCTTTAGTTTTTCCATGTGTGTGAGCAGGAGGTCCAGTAACGCTTCTCCTCTGGTCAGGTTGTCTATCACTTGCCTTAAGAAGTTATTTTCAATGGATTTCAAGAGCCTCCTGTACTGCTCACAGCTTGCCGCACTGCTTTTCCAGAAGATGTCAGAGTGGTTGAAGTCCCCCAGTAGGATTTGAGCCAGTGAGGGTGATGCTTCTTGTTGCTGAAATAATACTTCATACACAGTCTCCCCTTAGTTGGGTGGCCTGTAGTAAACACTAACCATGAGGTTTTTCTTTGTTGACTTGGCCCATATTTTTTATTCATTAGTTCTCATCCTGTTCATCTCTGTTTTTCAAAGTCAGCTCTGTCCAGTCAATCCACTATTTTACAGAGAGGACATCCCATCACACTTCCTTTCTTGCCTGCCACTCCTGAACAGTTTACAGTCATTGACTGCAGTGCTTCAGTTCTGTGACTCATCCCAACATGTTTCAGCAATAGCAATTAGGTCATAGCTTTCTAGATGCTCAGTGGTTCTATCTCCTCCTGTTTGTTACTGGGTAACGTGTTGGTATAGAGGGACTTCAGCTGGGCTGTCAACCTTGACACCTTTTCAGATGAGCACACATTAATTCATTAGAGACATTTCACACATGATATTAATTAATCTACAGACAAGACTATCAGACTTGTTAATTTAAAAATGTAGCTGCTATAAACATAATTATTATTGTAATCTTCATTGTACTTTCAGTATTAAGCCTGGTCTTTTACACCTGAATGAATTTTAGAAGGTGGTGGAAATATTTGATAAGCAAGATATCTCCAGAAATGTAATTTATTTTTAATTTCAAAAGATAATAATTTGCAGAAATGTCAGAATTACAGCAGTGAATAATGTTCAGTTCCTCTCCATAACCTGTTGCCTGGTGGACTGCAATCTCTGAAAAATCTAAAATCTTGAAGAGAATGATTAATGGCTGCAGGTACAGAGGAACTGTGTCAAACTACATTTCATCATGTAAGTACAACATTTGTATTGAGTGACTTGATATCAGAGTTCCATTTTTTTAACTTGTTTTATAGCAAACTTGTTAGCAGTGGCAGCTTTCTGAATAAAAGCTCTGATATTATTGTTTACACTTGGAACAATCAAAATTCTTTATTAATTATACTAACAAAAAATCTAAAGAAATATCTATAATGTTATGACATACAGAATATGTGTTCAGTATACTGCGATAAATCAAGTTTCTTGAAATATTATACTCTGTTCTATGTGGAAAGCATCTATAGAACACTAAGTTGTTTAAAAAGGATGTACCAGCCAGTCAAGTCATTCATACTACTTACTGTTGGCAGTTCAATGCTGTAAGATATATTTGTAATATTAAAATGTGATACTGTGCTATCCTGTTACAGGAAGATTATTTCCCCTGTAGAAGAATAGGCAGATGGAGATCTGCACATTTTTTTTTTTCTATATGTTTCTACTTTTCTGCTCTACCAGGGAACAGGTCAGCTATACTTCAAATATGATATAATATTGACACAGGACCTTTGCTCCCTCTGCTGCTACAGGGACTTGTGAAAAAATCTGAAGAATAGTGTCACTAAAGTGAGGTATTTCTTTTTCTCCATTTACTGCATAACAGATTTAGGTGCTTCCTTCCATAAAGCTCACCAAAAAAGGCTATTCATTGGTAACAGTGTGAGAAACAGAAGTTGCCAGGGTGTGTCAGATTAGTACACTGGTCAACCCCTGAGACACTGGAGAGTGGATCATTCCATTGAGTTTGAATAACCAAAAGCCAAATCTGATTATAATATTTTAAAAACTAGAATATCACACTCCTTCCAGTAAGTTGTGGTGAACTTCTACTTTTTTTTTGCCTCTGGCTATGTTTTGAGCTGAAGGTAATGTTGTCTGAGTATGCTTATTATGTCAAGACCCCCAAGTGAATTATAGAGATTTTTCATACTTCTGTATTTATTTCTGAATGATATTAAAGTATAGGCAGTAAGCATCTAGTATGAGCTGTGATGCTTTTAAACATGAAAGAGTATATGTGAATAAGGAAACTAAAGTGTCAATTAAATGTGAGTGTCTCCAGGACCTTGCAGTCCTGCTTAGTACATAGGCTGAATCATGTTCTTAAGCCTAGAGATAAATTCTTACATAATCCATCTTAGAAACACTAACAACCAGCCTAAACAAACACAGGGTGTTTAAAGATTTGCTTTTAGCCGTGTCAGAATTACCTTAGGATTCATAAACTGACATCATATAACCCATGAGGTCTGATTTAGCATGTATAGGTTGCCTATCAGCTCAAACCTTGATTAGTTTCTGTGGCTAACTAAAGTAAATATAAACATGCTGTCATTTTGGAGGACAAGAAGGAGGGGTTTTTTAATGTAGCATTTTTCCATATTTTCTACTGTAACTAAAAATATGACCTTAAAGAGTATTTTTCCTTAGGATGATCCCTATTATTTCCTATTCAGAGTTTATCGTGCTTCTGAGCATGTCTATTTCATTCAGATGCAGCTGCGTAGGGATTTACATTAATGTCAATGGACACATTAAAAAAACAAACCAAAACAAAACTGTAATAAAAAAACCATGCAAAACTTCTCATAAAAAATTAGTAATGTAATGACTGGATGTAAGAAAACAGTTACTTTTTTAATCCTAACCAATACAACCCAAAATCAATGAAAATATTGCAAAACTAGACTATCTGTTCCAAAATTGTGAAATTTATGAGTAACAGATACTGTATTATATAGACAATTTATTATAAAATTGCAGAAAAATGAAAAGCTGACTCACTGAATATCAATGCATGTAAATGCTAAATCTTATATGGTGAACTTTTAATTACATCTCCTGGAACTTGGTCCAAGCAATATTAAAGGACACAAAGTCAATTTTCCAGAACATAAAAGAAGAAACCTGTTTCTTGGTTTTTAAAATACTAGTTCACAAAGATGTAGTTGTTTTAGAATTTATTTCAGTTAAAAGAGAAAACTAATTCAAAATCTAAAGTCACAAGATAATTTTGGTGAAAGTAATCACAGTTCTGAGAGAAGAAAGGAATAAAAGTCATTGAATAAAGATAATGGAATTAAAAAAGCAGTCATCAACAATCTCAGAGAAAAAAAAAAGAGAAAAAAGAGTTCTGGTAAAATGTAGCCCAATCAAATTTAAGATCTATAAGATATTAAATTAATGCAAATTAATTATGTATGTTTAAAAGAATGAAGAAGAAGATAGAAAATGGATTTATAAAGACAACGGTAAGTCAAAGAACCAGAGAGAGATGAGGTTGTTCAACATGGAGAAAAGAAGACTCCAGTGAAACCTTATTGTGGCCTTTTGGTTCTTAAAGGGGGATTATCAAAAAGGTGAAGAAAGACTTTTTACAAGATGTGACAGGATGAGGGGCAAAGTTTTTAAATTGAAACAGGGTTGCTTTAAATTGGATATAAGGAAGACATTTTTTATGATGAAGATGATGAGACTGTCATGGAGTCTTTCCACAAGGTACATACTCAAAAATTAGATTTATTTTAACCAAAATTGTTTAGCACTTTGACAACCATTAGTAAACTACATGTTTGGATGCCTGTTAAATGGGACTGATACTAAATGAAACTATTATCACTCACCTAAAAGATGAGGGCTCTCAACCTTCAAAGTAGTTATCTTGGGCAGCATCCTGATCCAAGGGGAGTGGCCTTGACTAAAGACCTGCTACTCCAAGAAGGACTGGCTCAATTTTCCTTCTGATGGGGCTCCATTTATACCCTAATCAAATCTGTTTTGTGTTCATATATGGTCAGTGGTCTGGAAGTTTCTCTCAACCAAAGCATTTCATTGCCTGAAGGCCTTATCTGTCAATCAAGGACCTTACCTTTCCTATCTCAGGGCTGCTCAATCCCCAAACCACAGCTATGAGCTTTAACTTTTTCCTTTCAGTGGTCAAGAAGTTTTGACCTTTATCAGAATGAGTGCAGCTGCCACAGAGACACTGGAACAGGTTGTCCAGAGAAACTGTGGTTTCTCTGTCCTTGAAGTGTTCAAACTCAGGTAGGATGGGGCTTTGAGGAACCTGATCTAGTGGAAGATGTCCTTGACTGTGTCCAGAGGGTTGGACTAGCTGAACATTAAAGGTTCTTTCCTATTCAAACCATTCTATGATTCCATGATTCTTTCCCCAAATTAATTAGATTTCAGAATTTTTCAGATTAAATTCTTTATATATATCCAAAAGTTCTTCTTCCTATTTAACACTGAATTGTTTGAACTAATGCAAATCTTATGATGATTTTAAGTTGATGATAAGTAGAGACATATGTCTCTCTTAATACAGATTAAGAGCTTTGTATATGTGTTAAAACTGACGTGTACTAAACGTGTCTCATCTTTTTAATACATGTGTTTTGATTTTTGATAGCTTTGTCTTTCATGTCCTTGCAAATAAATAGGAAATTACACTTGCAGTATAAAATAGCTCCAGTTAGCTCCAATTTGATGCAAATGGCATAGTAAATGAAGCATGATGGTATAATTTTGGCTAAATTAATCTTCTTGAGATGTTCATTTGATCTAATTTGAGTATTTCTAATTCTGATGTGGCATACAGACTAGACTATACAGTCATCCTGTGAACTGGTGGCATTTGCCTTTAATTAAAAGTTAAAGAGTTAAAACCTGAAGTGCAAGAGAGTGAGCATTATCTGTTCCCAATGAAAAAAATATTTAAAAGTTTGAATTACAATGGTTTCAAAAGAATTTTGAAATTCTAGAATTTAATATATATTTTAATAATTTAATCCAATAAACTTAACATTGAATATAATCTGAGAACATGTCTAGGTACACAATTCTCTTCTAGCTTTTGAAAGGTTGT
>JANIJG010004395.1:18096-64390 GCA_024611175.1 Megaceryle torquata | reverse complement strand
TAGGGGTTGATAACAAAAAAAAATGTGCTGTATGTTCGCATCTTCTTAGTTGGCAGTAGTTAAGGAGGAGAAATATACTCCCTGTTCTTTAATTGGAAGTTCTTTCTGCTAAAATATCTAATGATTATTGTTATTTATTTTGCAAGAATTGAGTCTTTTCAATAGTATGGACCATATCTTCAAATGAACAGGAGTCTACCGAACCAGACTGGTTATTTTGTCTTTCCTAAGTGGATTGCTCTTAAAATTGTTAACATATATTTCTGATTTGCAAGGACCATGCACATATATTTTATATATTTGTTTCCACAGAGGCTTTTTGATTCCTAATCAATGACTTCATAAACTTCAGATGAGCAGGTGTGTCAATTGTGTTACATACTGTACCCTGTAAACATATCCATTCACTTAATGAAACTACATTTTGGAGTTTGTGTAACTAGAGGGTTGACTTTATTTTATTTAAAATGCAGTTAGCAAAGGCTACTTACAGGTGGGCTAAGCAGCTGTCTGTGCTCTAGAGAACTGTTAGTTTCTCACTTGCCAAAGGTATAACATCTAACAATCTACACATTCCTTTTCATATTTGATTTAATGTAATACTTATACTGAATTTCATTATTGGGCACCACTTTATATAGTGTTATAAAGTGATTAATATAAAAATTGGTGAACACACCATAAAGCACGTGTTCTAATAGTTTTGGATACATGGCAGAGGTTTATAGACATACAATTTGGCTTTAAAGTGAAGTGGGGCTTCCCAAGCACAGAATTGACTAGAATAAACAAGCAAAGTCTCAGACGAACACCAGAGGGAAACAGAGAGACAGTTCTAAGTACCGTGTTGAACACTAGTAATTGGTAGTGACAAAGAGGTTTGTGACAAAGAGGTTTGGTGGGTTATGTGAACTGATAAGTTTAAATTCATCACATTTAAGCTATAAATAATTGAAGGTTGAGTACTTAGACTGACAGGCAGACAGGCAGGTATGCAAATGAGAACTATAATTTATTAGAATAAAGACACTTTTATAGTGTGCCTTTGCATGATTCTTCATGACTCAACTTTAATGTTCTGAGAATACGAGTGTGTGATATGTCCTTGCACTTCAGATATTAAAAGTGTGGAAGAAGTTCTATTCTAGAATACCAGGCTTTCTGGAGGTCATAAATAAGTTTTTAAGAATGTGAATTAAAAAAAAAAATTCAAAGCTACATGATTCACTTATGCTGTCAAATAGATAAAATACAAAAACTATTTTCTAAAGTTTTGCCAGAGCTAATTAGATGAAAGTTATTTTTACCCAATTTCTCCCTAAACATCTCTCCCAAGACAGTACTATCAATCTAAATAAAAAAGTTATTTTCTCATGGTCACATATATGAAAGTTGGTTTAGGAGACATAAGAGGGCAAGCGGCCTTCTGTACTAAAACACTCTTTTGGAAAAAGGGTAATCTGGAATTTGAAACCAAAAAGATACCTTTTCCTGTTATTATTTTCTATTGATTTTAACTAGCTCGTTTAATAAAATTTAGGGGTTACATGCTTACAGTAATTTGTTTTTTACTACTATACATTTTTAGGAAATTCCTTGCCTTTCCTTCAGTTCTTTGTACCACAAAAGATGACTAGCATGTTATTTTTGTAAAGCCACGTGTTTTCCAAGCCATGCCCATGTCCAGGTCTTTTATTTATAGAATTTGCCAGTTTACAACTGACATAAAGGGTTTATCAGGTCATAGTATGCTATAATGAAGTAATTAAATATTCCCTCGTGTAAAAAAATATGAAGGTTTTAAGTGTATACACCTGGGTGTATATGCATGTGCACTGCCTGCAGTGAAGATCTTACTCCCCAGAAATTTTCACTTAACAGTCCTTGATCTCTGCATTTGACACTCCAGTGTCAATTCAGTGTTGCCTTCAATACCTATACCATTCTTGATTCAGTCCATTCTGTTGTAGTCTAGTCTGTTATATTTCAGTCACAATGACCAAGAACATAGAAATTTAGGACAGTTTTTTGGTTAACATTTTTATCTTTGGCTGACATGCTAGATCTTTCCTATAGTATCCCAAGGTCTTCAAATCAATAATCAATCAACTAAATCCATCCTAAACACTACAGAATTCCCAGTCTTTGTGAACATGCCACCCGGAAGAATCAAAAATCCAATATAATTAAATCTGCCAAGATGGAGCATGATGAATGATCCCCACTTCAAATTTTATCCACATAAATTCATACATGGCATATTAATTGTACATATTCTTTTTCTGTATTCAAATCATATCTCTAGACTACATGACCTAAAACTGTCTTCCTAAATTTAGCTGGAAGAATTGCAAAAGTAAATGATAATGTATGTGTCACAACATTAAATACAAGCATCCTTTTAAGTGCAAATTTTTGGTTAGTGTGCATTCAAACATTAAAAAATATGAAAATAAATAACCATGGTGTGACAGATTCTGTCAGACTATCAGTCAGACTATGGCATGTGATTTTTTTCTACACTGTCTTTTCTACACAAGTCCTGTCTGTACAATTAGAGGAGACTAGCTGGCACATGACAATTGCAGCAGAACTGACAACTTGTGCTGACCTCTAGGAATTGCACTGCCGTCGAACAGATATGCAGCAATAGCTTCTAAAATGCACCTTAAGAAAAAAGAAAAATCAATAAAGAGCGAAAAAAGAAAAATCAACATCCATGGGGGGATAAACAGCTTATAAGATTTGTTCTTAGTTGATTCTCCTTGATTCTTTCATATTGTCTACAATAACAAATTGTATGAACAGATGTTCTCTGGTTTATAATCCTAGAAGAGACTTAAGCACTTAAAGATATGTACAGCAATGAAAAGTGACTGTTACCACAGGAAAGCATGCCACCTTTTGCCAGTAAAGCCCCAATAACTGACTGATTATGTACTGCTTCTTGTTAACTGGACAGGAAAAAAACCCATTAGCTTAAGTCAAGAGTGTTTCATCTTTTTAACTAGGTGGAATGTTTATTATACAGTCTTATACATATATATGAAGTGTTGTACATGATGCCACATCAAGCTTCAATGCTGGACCTACTGTATATACAGTAAACCTCATTCGTTATGAGGAAGTGTGAGGAAGGTGGTGGGCAGGATCTGGAGCAATTCAGAGAATCGCAGAATGGTTGCGGTTGGAAGGGACCTCGAAAGATCATCTAGTCCAACCCCCCTTACAGAGCATGATCACCCAGATGAGGTCACACAGGAGCACATCCAGGTGGGTTTGGAATGTCTCCAGAGAGGGAGACTCCACAACCTCCCTGAGCAGCCTGTTCCAGTGCTCTGTCACCCTTACTGTGAAAATGTTTCTCCCATTGCCCCTTGTCCTGTTGTAAGTCCACCTTTCCTAGGGGTACACTGTAAATGGGAAAAAGATGTGCTGAGGGCCAAATTATTTTTTTTCATGAATCTTATTTTGCCTAAAAGCTGCAAATCATTTCATTTGCATTCCAACCTCAAACTGGCTTTGTTGTGAAAGACAAACTTGTTATGCTGAAGTAATTAATTTTTTTGCAAAGGTACCTGAAATTCACCATTTAGGTGTCACTTAGATTCTCAAAGTAACCCACTTGAAAGTCAATATAATTTCACTTTCTAGTATTTCTAAAAGTCATTATGACCATTGCAAATGAGCTATATCTCCCGAAAAGGTGTCTCAATAGAGGATACAACCACTGCAGGATCCCCATCCTGTAGGTGTTGTTCAGATGCATCAGAGATTTGAATCCTATAGAGAACAGTAAGCATAAATGGAGTGTATTCTAGCACTTGCATTCAATGTACATCCAAATCCCCTTGTCAAATCAGCAAGACTTTGATTTGGAGCTCAGTTTCTGACTAAAGGATTGCAATCTGTTTTGAAGACAAAGATTACTTGCAGGCTCTTTCATACTGTTACCAAAATTGGAAATAGATAATTAAATTCGATAAACAAATGGCTGGTACTTAACTTCAGCAGATGAAGATATTTGTTGAAGACAAGCATTATCAAATTGTTGGCAAAAATTAATATTGGTCTAAAATCCCTGAGGGAAAAAGGGGAAAAATCATTGCATGAAAAGGACAGAACTACTCACACCAACTTGTAAGAACACCAGAATAAGAAAACCAGAATCAGCAGTAGAAAAGTTTTGTTAACAAGCTTCTTTTTATCAGTGGTTCTTTGCATGTTCAGAACTAATACTCTAGTCTTCCTAAGAGCCACAAAAACAAGTATTCAATGGCTACACCTCAGGGTGACTAAATTCTTGACAGAATAAACAAATACTGGTCAGAAAAAGTAAGCACAATTTTAGATCATGATAGGAAGTAAGGGCTCTACAAAACTTTTCTGCTGGTAAACAGATTTACATGCAGTCAGGAGTTCACATCAGTTCATGAGGAACATCAGTTCACTGAAGTACAGTGTGAAATAGTAAATTCACAGCATGATCTAGCTTTGGACAGGGCATTTATGAGACTGATACAGTCCAAAAACTTTTTCATCAGTGGCCGAATGTCAATTCTAGATCTGACTTTTCCCCAGGATTTGCAAATCGTGATAATGGCTAAATTAACTCAGCGTAGAAAAAATCTTTTGGAAATCAGTACACTTTCTGAACCCCTCCTTAAGATAGCTTATGTGTAAGTACTTCATACCAGACATCAGAATTTGATGTCTGGAAGAAACTGGATGGATCTTAAGTACCTCATAATGAGGTAAGGTATTCCAGGTCCAAACTGTGAAATCTAAAAACTCCATTCAGCTGCAGTCTAGTCTCTAGACAAGAGAGTCTTCATCTCAGGCTAACATTTGAACATGTTTTCAAATATTTTACATTGACCATACACCAAAATTCCCTAGGCATCTATATACTTGATTATGGAGCATTCTTTACGTACCAAGCTTAATAGGACCAAAGAACATAGACATTTTTCCCCATGAAAAGGTATTTTGGGGTTGATAAAATAAGTACTCACTGATCTGTCACACCTGCAAGGCTCATCAGAAGCCACATCCTCAGAGCTCATCTATGAAATCAGACTCCACAGGGTGGATGGGGGCGGGGTAAGGCAGCTGCACTAATATCCCTTTTTACACCAAAGGGTGAGTTGCCAGAGTATTCACTGTGGAAATTACCTAGAATAAAACCTTGATCACTAACCCAAAATATTATGGAATGCATTGAACTTAGCCATACAGAAGTGTGCCAACTAAAATGCATTTTTGCTGAAAACCCTATTGCTTATGCTCCTTACTATAGAGGCAGTTAAGATACTTAACAATATTTCATCTGTAGACAGTCAGAAAAAAAAGGAAAATATTTTTATTTTTTGCTTTGCTTTTTCTTTCTTTCTGCACTTAAAAGTTGTTAACATTTTGCATTTTATTAATTTTTATTGATTGTTTCTGTAAGGAACCTCACAATTTTTGCCTTAATTGTAAAATAAATCTGGTTGTTTTAAAATATCAAAATAAAGAGTCTGTCAGCACATTGACCTTACATCTGCTTACATAAGTATATCTGTCCCTCTTCATCTCAGCACTCTGTAGTGAGTCTAATGCTAACATATAAACACGCCTGCTCAATTAATTTGTGATGCGTGCCTCTGCATAGAGAAACAAAAACTATTTCAAAATAAGGATGTCCCCATCTGGTCTAATAGCTTTCAGTGACAGTGACTAGTACTGGATGCCTTGGAAGCACAAGCTGAACCTCCTGACACTCCACTACTATGCTACTAGGCATAGGTCTTCTAACCTAGGTAGCTATAGGTTTCATTCTGTGTAAACACATGAAGAACTTAAGACTACTTAATCCAGGAACATTTCCAGTGCATTTCATTGTTTGTTCCTCATTCTTATCCAGGAAAAGTGATATCTCTCACACTCATACAAGAAAAATAAATAATGGTGAGTACAAAAAGTCTATTTCCAATTTATTTCTTTGAATTAGAAGTAAATTCCTGGCTTTAACCTTTACCGTTTCCTAGATATCTTCCTTAACTACAGTACTTTGTTACTGAAGCTGGATAATCAGTGTGAACACACTGCAGTCATGAGAAATCACTGAACAACAAAGGACAGTCTGGTCTGAGAGCTATATTCTTCACAAACAATATTACAAATTTTTTAATTGAAAATACCGACAGAATAATTGTGGGTAACATCAAAATAAAAATGAATCAATGTTAATAGCATTAAAACTGGGCCATCTTGAACTGAGTGCTGCGTTGTCCTCCCAACCACATGCTTGAGGCTTATAAACATAATCATAGAAGCATGCTTCTAGAGGGAATAGAAACTGCCCCAGGTAACCATGCCTCTGTTAAACCAAGATGATCTAGACCTCAGAAGTAAATAGGCCACAACTATTACAAGCTAAAGAAATTAGGATAGGATAAGGTAACACCTGAAAGTAACAGCTTCAACAACTTGGAAACGAAGAGCAATGCGTGCATGCCTGTGGAGGTTTTCAAGGACACACAACAAAATTTGTGACCTGTAACAAAATTCCGCTTCTGTTTGCGTTTCAGCAGGCACCATATTGCAGGACTGCCAGCAACACACTATTTCTCTTTCCTTAGCCATGAGAGGATGTAACTATCAGCTTTTTCTTTTCTAGAATTAGGCCTCCATTAAGTACTTTCTTACTGCAAACAGTGAAAATAATCTTAGAGACTCCTAAGAGAATCCAGCAAAACAAGTGAAAGAGATATTCCCGTTTCAGCAAGGCGTGTGTATAACATACTTCCCTAGAGGCTAGTACATTTTGACAGCAGCTTCTCCTTTCAAAAATCTCATCCCAGGTCTGATCTGCTACTCACTAATTACCTTTCTTCTTGCTTAGCTCCATGTGTTCCCTATCTCAAAATATGAACCTACTGCTTCCCTTTTTTGCTATCTTAGAATAGTCTGTTCTCTGAGTGCACAGGATACTCTTCTGCACTGCAAGAAGGCAAGTAAGAGTCAGACAAGACATTAGTAAAAAATAACAGCAGTAAAAAGAGTGAAGCACTGATATAAAAGCATGGGGAGAGTGGGGTCTACTTAAAGTATTAGAGATTCTGTTCTTCTGTTAAGCCATAATGAAGTACAAGGGGAAATCAAGAATTACTTTACTGAACCCTGATAGCTTAAAAGTGCTATATTATCTGTAAGGATAATTCAGCACAAATTTAGGCTAGGTGTAATTTTAATATGCTTTTAATATATCACTAGACTATTACCATTGCCAAAATTACTTGGGCTGTCAGTACAAAGGGAAAAGCCACCTCTTATATTCAGCATATGGTCCAGTTAATTGATGGGACTCTATCATCCCCAAGGACACACTTGCTACTGATGGAATAACTGCGCGTTGAGACTCCAGTCCTAGATGCAGTAATGGAAATATCTGATACATCTGGGTACCAACATCTGTAAGACTGAAAGGAAATACTTTGCAGGTATGGAAAAAAACCCAGAAAATCACTGCCTGAAGATCTTCTGTGTAGTAGTCTCATCTATTTTAAGCTATAACAGTGGGAAAAACAAGGAGGGAAAAAAAATTTCCTGTTGAAGCAAGCAATATTTTCTGAGTAGTATTGGCTTTTTATTGTGCATGTTCCCATAAGAATCTTAGCTGATAAAATCCTCTATTTGCCCCAAGAATAGAATAAAGGCCCAATTTACATATACATTGTTCTAGATTTATGCTTATGTATCTCCTTTGGTATATGAACATTTTTCTACAAACGAATGATGAGCTTATTCAGGACCAAAATAGGCAAACACAGCTGATTCTTTTAACCTAGTTACAGAAGATCCTTGTTTAGGAGTAAGTGCTTATTTAGAGGTCCATAGTTGTTTAAGCCTTGTCATCACTACTTATTGCCAGACTAAACAGGTAATTCATTTTTACTTAACCCATGAGATTGGTTTGGTATTTATCTCCACAGAGCAGATCTGAGCTGATAACACAATCTTTCAGGAGAAGCATGAATCTACTCTACAAAATATGACGGAAAGGTAAATAAATACAATTAGTTTGACACATTTTAATACTAAACTAAAACCATAGTATTTCTAGATACAGAAATTGTACCAGAAGAGCTTAGTACGTCACCTGCAAGGTCAGCAATTCCAGTGTGGTTATTGCTCTGCTTAACCAAAAGTAAGACCATGAATTTGGATTTATTACATCCCAAATATGCATTCATATCATGGACAGCCAGGATCTGAGAAATGCCTTCCTGAGCTCAAGATTTATCTGACCAAGTTCTCTAGCATCCTAAAAAAATGCTGTGCATTCTTTCAGTGACAAAGACTTCTTCCTATTTTCTTAGATTCATCTCCTAATTAATTTTCTAAATACTGTTTTCCAGCTAAGTTGCTCCAGATTTTCTTACTTGCCCATTTTTGGCATATGTGTCACAGCTTTACTCCTTCAACTGACTCAAAGAAATTTCAGAAAGCATTAGCTAACTAGACAAGTTGACTGAAGAGAAAACTCATATAAAAACTGACCCTACAAGTAGAAAAAACAGACATTTATTTTTAGAGGAGTCTTACCACGTGCAGAAATATAGACAAAGCATGATTAATAATGAGCTTCCTACACAGATGTATAAATGGTGTGATACTCATTTAATGCCATCAACTTTGAAAATGAGAAATAAATTTAATGAATGTTAAAGAAATAAACAGTCAACATACCCGTTCTCATAAACCTGCGTAAAACAATCAAATTAGCCAACATAGACTTATGACATTTTCATGGTTTTACTTATAAAACCTCTGCAAAATAGAATGCATTTAGAAATACAGTTCAGATAGAGCTTACTAACTTTATGAATGTTGATACTACCAGAATTATTCTTTGTATGCCCTCTATCACTACAAATCTTTCAAACTAGCAAATGCATTTACCAAGATGAAGATCAGTACACTTGAAGAACCTGTATTACTTGCTCTCCAGGGAGAGCTTTGTGCTAAACTACCTAACTACTCAGTGATGGTTCATGCAAGATTATTGTATGGTGTATATGTCCCATTAAAGCTTGAGGTTTATTTGTAACTATTACACTAACTTCTAAAATGATCATTTGATCTTTCTTTAAGATCTCAGCTTTGTTTTGCTTTGGGGTTGGTTTTTTTGCTTGTTTCTGTAGGCTGTTTTGTTGTTTGGTTTTTTTTGTTTGTTTGTTTGTTATTTTCCTTAAGGTGGAGGTGGGCTACTTCTGCATCCTACTAGTGGAGAGTTAATTACTTGATAGTTTAAACACCTAGATTCTGGTGTCCACACTTAATTGCTAGATACTGTAAAGGAACACAGAGGGGAATATTAAATATAATTATAGAAAATTAGTATGCCTGAAGAAAAGGAAAGGAGACATAAGCAAAGCTCTTTTTTTGCCATACAAAGATTAGGATGTTTTTCACTGTGCTCACTGAAACACAGGAGATGCTTCTGAGACCTGTTGCTACAATGAAGATAAGCAAGGGCAGAACCATGAAAAGCTCAGCTTGATTTCTCAGCAGGGTAAGTTAGCCAAGGTAGTGTTGTAGGTAACTACATTACTTTCAGGAGCTGAGTTAATTCTGATATTGCATTCTATATTTTGCTGCATTACAATATAATATTTGTTATCATATCTGATAAGTCAGAGTAATGGCATTACTGACATGCCCAACTTCAGACACATTTGGGAAATTGTATCCTTATAAGCCATACAATTATCATTATCAGTGGCCTGTTTAACAGAACACTTGTCATAACTAAAAATTAATATACTTTGCTGTATTTGTATTCTGGATATATTTGTAGACACTTAAAATTTAGAGCATGTAGAATAAAAAATAAAATGCCTGGGAACAGAAGCAGTTTGCCAAGAAGAGCTGAGTTCTGAAGTGTGCTAGCTCACTTCTTGCAGTCTATCTTATGGTTTCAATTTCCTCATAGAGAATTTTAAATCAGAAGTAAATGCACAGAAGGCAATGGAACAATACTAGAGGAAAAACAAAACAAGTGAAAAGAGAATTCAGGATCCTCAGCCTGACCTTTACAACACCATAAGCACTTCTTTTTATATCTCAGGGAAAAAAATAGCAGAGGCCATTAGGGATTCAGCCCTGTTCTAATACAAACTGAACTCTAGCACATAAACATAGCAAGAAAAAGGAGAGTTAGGAAATAAGGATCAAAGAAACATTATTTTTCCCCTTTTGGTTAAAAAAAAAAATTAAGAAAATATGGTTTCTATTACATCTATATACTATTTCTGACATGCACTTAATGGGCAAATAACAGAAAAACTTTAAATGTGAATTTACTTGATTAAAATTTTGGAAGAATATTGTGGGAACCCCTTTTCCCCCATTGATTCTACAACATCTGCCATTTCTTTTCTACCTGAGTCAAGGCAAGTAAAAGCTTCCGATCATTCACAGAAAGATCACAAGCTACATAGAACTGTCTGCCCAGACAAAGTTTCCTGTTTGGGTGTTCTGCTATTTCTTCCATCAGCAGCTCCCTGAAGAAGACAGCCTATGCATCAACAGCCACTATTAATGTTGCCAGTGGCAAGCAGACAAGTTTTAGCTTGAGATGGATAAAAAAAAAAAATATAAAAATCTCAGGATGGAGACTGAAGGAATCTAAAATGGTCCTTCCTAGTTTTGATCAGACACATTGTTCAACGTGTTGACATGTAGGCAGAAATTTAGCCTTCTATAGAGGTAAGAGGCTAAGATAAATGATCATCCTTTTTGCTGTCAGATTTCTCTTATTGCTTCGTAAAAACAAAACACAATTTTCTAGAGATATGTCCAGTGTTTCACTTAGCATTATTTCACTATGACAAGAAGAATGACTGATACAATTATTCTATTGATCCCACTATAATTGTTTCATTCTTCTTTCTTTTAAAAATAAGGCTTGTTTCTTCCTCAGTCTTTTCAAAATTAATTAATCACCATTAAACATGTTTTAGTTGCATCTAATATTGCTTATCCCCACAGCTCTATACTCATACTTCTAATTCCCACTTCATATTTTTCAGGAAAACATCTATCTTTACGTCTTTTATTCACAGACTACCGAGGGTGCGGGTTAAAAATCATATAAATTCTGGCCTTAGCTACAGATTTCAGAAAAGCAGTCTAAAAATAACTTCAGTCTTTATAAAACTGTTTTCTAAAGAGAAAGGTGCTACACTAATAAATCTTGATCATTTAATTTAAAAAGAAAAGAGCTTAAATTTGCAGAATTTTACAGCGGTGTTGTAAAATATAGGTATTAAGTGGTGAAAGGATGCCTAATAATTATTCAGTTAGCAGACAGCAATTAATCATATAAGCAGAGCATATATTGCACATTAAACATGAAGCATAGTCTTCCTTCATCTAGAGTTCAAGTTCAAGATGCAAATTTACATCCATGCTTCAAAATTCTCCAAATCTCTATGCACTTCATTATGAAGTATTAATATGCATAGCATGAATCAGCTGGCACTCTGTGGCTCATTTGGAGGATGCTATTCCCTGTATGACTGCTTGGAGAGTTTATTTCTACAGAACAATTGTTGAGGATGGCAGCAGAGAGTAGACTAAAAGCACACAATAGTTTTCCAGCATCTAGAATTTTGTTGAATTTTTGCATTTTCATTTCTCGGGTTATCACCTCTCAGACTTGGTCTCTCCTCCTGGGGAACTTTAAAGAAAGTTTCAGGGAGAACTGCTCTACCTTTTTACAAGAATGATGCTCAGGAAAAATAGGTAACTGCCAATTACCAAGAATATTCTATGTATGACTGAAGAGGTCTCAGACTTCAGGGGAAAAAAATACCTACAAGGGAAAAAAAAAAAAAAAAACACACTAACACTTTCCTCTTCCTGCCAAGGGAAACTGCACCAAGGTTAGATCCAAACTGGACTCTCCATAAATTACCAGCAAATCTTATAGCATTACACATGTAGTCCTGCTTCTGACCCAAAGGGTTTGCATATATTAACTATGCTTTGAAAAGCGGATCAGGAATTTGCCGATTGCCTTTTATTAGAAGTTTGTATTAGAAAAGTTAACGTCAAAACCCATATGTGCCAGGTTTGCCGGTTTCAGCACAGAATGGCTCACCATGATGCAAGAAAGGCCACAGCTGACTCTCAGTCTCTTACAACAGTCAGCATCGTAATGGCTATTAAAAAACTCAGGATGAAAAAGCCCTTGATATAAAACCAGGGCCGCCTTCACATCTTGTCCCATTAATACCGACTACCTGAACACAGAGAAAACATTTAACGAGATTCTGGGGGGTATCTACAGTTTCAGAACAGATAACGTCAGTCTGTCCCCAGAGCATGTGCTAGCTCTAGTGCTCCTGTAGCCACACAATGTGTCTGCTCAGGAAACTCACCCTGGTTCTCAGGGAACCAGCCAGCCATTTACGACACAAAGGGCTTTCACACTGGTCCTCAGCTGGATCTGCTTCCCGATCAAGTAGACTGCTGCTGTTTGTGTGAACTATGAGAGTTGGAACCAGGACACCCCACCCAATTTAGAGTTGATGGGCTTATTTAAAAAAACAAACAAACAAACAAACAAAAAAAACACAAAAAACAAGGTAAGTAGCTGAGAAATTGGACAAAGATACATTTGGCAGAACCAGATACAGAACTTGACTTCAGATATTACAGCTTTCACTCATATTTACACAATCCCTTTTAAAGAGTCAGGTTAGCATATCTGAGTTCTAGACTGAGAATTCCTGTATTGAGCAGTCAAAAAATAAAAAGCAACCTGTAGTATTCTCCATTGTTTGAAATTTAAAGAGAACATTCTGTTTGCAGACACCAATAGACTCCTATATATTTCTTTTATTTTGGTGGAAACCAAGATCTGGTCTTAAAGTCTGGGGTATTTACTGACTACAAAATAAGTCTCCTGATATTATAAGGTGTAAGCAAAAGGGGAAACAGGTTCCCAGGGGAACATGCAATTTGATGCTGGGGGTGCTGTACTATTAGACTTTCATGGTCTGACTAGGAGGGTCTGTTGCACAAATGCACACTCCTAAAAATTGAGGAAAATTTGTACACCTGCACTGGCCCACTCTGCATGTGTAGAAGTCATAAAAAATATCATTAAAAATGTATTGCTTAATATCCCAAAAAGCTTTTCCAATACAGTATCATCTGATTGACTGATATGTCAGAATAGCACAGACAGCCTAAGGAGATCAGGCGGGCAATGGCTTATGCATGATTACACCATCCATTTCTGCCAGTTATTTTTCCTCTGTGTTTATTGCAGTTGCTTCTCATTTGTAAATGAATGGCAATATATTTCATCATTTTAAATTAAATTTGGTGAATTTTAGTACTCATGCATCTCGAAGACAAATTGCAGCAGCTGTAGCCACAGAATAAGAAAAATAATGCTAATGGTCTTAAATTATCCTGTAAAAAACCCCAGAGATGTCACTCTCTGAGAACAGCTTCTGTGGAAACTGTCATAAAGAGAATGGGAGGAAGAGTTAAACACTGTAACAAGTGCTTATATTTCAAAGAAATAAAATTGAGTGTTAGTGGTTCTTCCTTAATGTTGAAAGTGTGAATTTCAACATTTGTTATTACTCTGAACATGTAACTAATAGATTAAGTTAATCTTATGGCTTCTTTGCTCTGCTGTACGTTTCTAATTATTTCACTGGAAAGTATAAATAACCTTATTCACTTAGCTTTCAAATAAAAAAGGAGTTATTGTGAATATATGATGAACATTTCTAACAAAATGATTTTTCACATTTCTTCTACTATTTATGGAGATCCAGTAGAACTTTACATATTATACAAAGCTATGCAAGTTTTTTCCTTAAAAATAAAGTATTAAAATATCTGAGAATATACACTTAAAAAAATTAATTACAATAATAACTGCATTTCTTCTGGGACTCTGGTATTGCAGTAATCTGAGCAAGAAAATAGATCAGGCTAATGAAAAATAATTTTTTTTCTAATTGGCCAGTAAAGTGAAATAAACATTCTAGCTAACTAAATCTAAATTTAATCTAAATCTCGAGATGAGAATCTTGTCTATAAGAAGATGTCTTTCTGCCAGCTGAAAGGTCTAGAATATTTTATGGCTTCCCTACAAATCTTTGCTTCTGGCCAAGATTTTCCAGGTGCTGCTGTTCTGGCAGACAAACAAAATCCATTTTTGAAAAGCAGACTCAGAAACTCTAGCAGAAGGCAGCATGCCAGGGGATTGTCTGAGGAGAGACAGGCCCCACCAGACTACAGAACACGGATGGTGCTGTACTCCATTCTTCAGGAGTGTCAGGAATCAAAGCCCCTCTTTGGGTTTATCTTCTTGGCAATTCATAATCCTTAGTGTGCTAATCACCCTGTGCTAATTCTTTCTGTGGACAAGCATTAAATTAACCTGGGATCTTAACTGTTCAACCTGAATCACCTAAAAAACTTTTCCCAATGACCTTGTTGTCTGCTATGTCTCTCAGACACACTCACCACCTCACAACCTTTTTCCAAGTCATCTTATATAAATGGTCCTTAATATACTGAGCATTACATCTACCTGGAATGAACCCCAAGTAAAAGGTCTCTAAAAAGAAAACTAGTTTGCATTTGTACAAATAGCACCTATATTATTTAGTATACCAGCTAAGAAATAACAAACTGGATTCAACAGAAAACTTGATTTTATACTAATACCACTTCTACAAAATACGCAATTATATATTCAAATAGAGTTCAAGTACTGCAGAAACTTGTAGAGTTTTATAATCTTTCCCTGATACGTCACTATTTTGATAGACATTATAATTTTGTCAGATGTTTATAAAATAATTTTTGTTTCTCCAGAGCACATAGAACTTTTGTAGAACCCTTAAATGGAGCTCCACATCCAATAATGAGATACAAAATTAATGAAAACACATGTATTTACTGACAGAAAAGCAACCAGTGTTTCATATATTAAAAAAATATTACATACAGATATCTTTAAAAAAATTGAATATCAATTAATTTAGATCATTAGTTCAGGTAGTTAGTTCTGAGATGTGACAGAACTCTCCAGCTTTCAGGATAGACAGGGCAGGCTCTGTTACTGCCATTCCTCTTTCCCTTGCTTCTGCCAGTGACATGAGTCTCTTGGAGAGTTTACCACATATTTGGAATGCTGCTGCATTTAGCTATTCACAGCTTTCTGTCCAACTTTTTCACCATTTTCTCTGATTTTGGAAACAACTTTTATGCTAGTAAACTTCAGATTATTTAACCTAAATCAACACACTCACCAAGCAGGCAGACAACATGAAAGACCCTTGTCCAACATAAAAGGCTTCTTTCTCTCTGATAGTGACAAAAATAAATAAAAACTTAACAGGAACAAAATAAAATGTTTTTCTTATTAAAAAAATCTTTTTAATTATAAATTTTTTCAGTGTCCTCTCTAACTTTTTTTATATTCTTTATTTTTTCCTTTCCTTCGAGATAAGCAGAAAGTTTCTGGTTGTGAATTTTTACAAAGTTTGGGTTTATACACTCATATATCTTTTCAGACTAACTATTTGGAGTCCCGTAGCCCACAGTGAAAAAATTCTTCTTTTTCTTCTTCCAGATAAACTGACTCCTTTATTTATACTTTAAAGACACAGTCATTAATTCTCAGGATTAATGAAGCATGGTTTAGGGCAACAAATAGTCAGCATATGTTTTGTGACTTTTATTCCTCCTAAAATGAAGCAGACCTACATTTGTGTAATTTCTCACCTGATTTGGGTAGCTTCAGCACTACCATCTGCAGGGAAGCAAGCTGCTTTTATCAACAAATATTGAGCTATATTCTTGGGAAAACAAAACAAAACAAAAAAACAACACACACACGAAAAAGATAAATCAATGAAGGGGTTTGGGAATAGGCTGTCTGAATTAACCATTAAGCAAGCATCTCTTTTTTCCTAAATAAACACACTAAAAGAATAAGGAAAACATAAGGAACAAATCTGGTTTTTTATTTTCACATTTAATACTGTTTGTTTATTCTACAGTATGTGCTCTAGGTTGTACACATCATCTTGCAAAAAAAAAAAATTTAATAGAGGAATTAATTCTGGAAAGACTAATTGCTTTTTCAGTCTTGGCTTTTCGGTTAGCTTTCAATGAAAAATGATGACATTTTTCTTTGTAAAAATAAGGATGTTAGGAAAAGGTGGGAGTTTTTTTGCTTTTTAATTCTATGTATCTGAGTAAATTGATCAATGAAATTTGCACTAAAAAAAAACCAAAACCTCTTCAGCATACTGTGACCAAAAAAATTTCCCAAACCTTTTTATAAACAAAGTAGTACCCATCTTTCTTTAAAGGTGATAGAGAAAATTTCATCCCTGAAGATGAAACGTGAGAAACTTTTCACAAAAAGAGCCTTTTTGGAAAGAGGTCAAGATCAAATAACAAATGAATAAAGGGTTACTCCGAACACACCCGGCACAGTGGGGAAATATCAACTCAGTCATTCCCTTAAAATGAGCAATTTCTATTGCTTTATAATAATGATGCAAAACATTAGACCTGAGATTAGCTTTACTGACGTTAACCCCACAGATGTTAACAGACAATTTTCATAGAATGGTTTGGTACAAACCCTCAAACATAGTCTAGTCCAACCCTCCTTGATCTTTCACTAGATCAAGTTGCTCAAAGCACCATCTGACCTCACTTTTAACACTTCCAGTAATGAGACATTCACAACTTCTCTGGGCAACCTGTTCCAGTGTCTCAACAACCTCATCATAAAACATTCCTTCCTTACATCCCATCTAAATCTACATTCTGTTTAAAACCATTATCACTTGTGCTGTCATGACACTTAAAATGAGCCATACATATATACTGTATACCCATCACACTGAGCCTTTCTTTTTTTATTTGTAATAAAAACATGCACATTTTAAAACCAGTTTAACACTAATTAGTGTCACCCTCCTATAAAAATGACAGCTTCATTTTGATCAGGTAAAACTTTATAGAAGCTTTCTGCCAGCAAGGGAATCCATGAGCAATCACACTTACTAGACTAGGTGTTAGCGTGTAATACATAACATACTAAGCTTCTGCAAAGCAAACATTTGCAAGTTGTACACTGGATGTTTTTAAAGCATTTGTTCTCTGAAACACACTGTAATGCTAAATGTAGCAATGTGAACATATGAACTAGTGTCAGCACAGCCAGACTCAGCTGCCTTTAGGGTGTATTGCATCTGGATCCTTTATGAAGTACAGCAATTGACCAAGAGCAGTAAGCTTAGTAGCCTAAAAATAGTACACCTTCTGTTTTGTTTCAGGAGCTACCATTATGCCATAACATACTTTGGTAAAGTCTACATAGCATTGGCAACCACACACTGATCTCCCCCCTCAAGATGGATAAAGAACAAGAGCTACAACTGCAGTAGATTGTCCAACACAGCAAGCAGAGGCGAGCAGGGCTCACTAACACACTAGCTTTCAGCAGCTCCCTTTTCTGTGGAAAAAAATATACGCAGTCTGATTGAATTTCTGCAGTAAGTGGTAAGTCACAGCAAGGGTCTTAGTGACACCGGTATCACCAAGAGAATTGAAATTACCAGCAACATCCAGGCAAGAATCAAGGGGAATTACTAAACAAGTATTGTTTACATTCAGCAAAATGGTTTTGTTCTGACTGCAGATGACGCATCATTTCTTGGGGATAAAAAAAGATGGCACATCATATCAATAATATCACTGCCATTATTGTGATAATGCTCAGTGACATTTGCCTGGCTGGGTAGCCTCTCTGCCAGTCTAGAGTATGAGGTTCACTACAGAGACAGATGCCTCTATAAAGTGTTCAGATTAGGTGAAATCATTTGCTTTTTAGGAGTACCCAGTTCTCTCCATTAATTATTAAAGGAATAAGACAATGAAGTGAGATTATTAGATCTGTATCTAATAATGCATCAATGAAGAAACATGCATCAGTGCAGGATTTACAGAGCTTCTGTTTGATCCTTTTCCAGACATTACAGTATTATTTACAGCTAGGAGACTACAGCCTACCTTCTTGGTTACTGTCATTGGCAAAAGAGGCCATAATTCTATCCCACAAACATCTCTAAAATACAGGATACCTAACTAGAAGTTAGTGACGAGAAGGAAGCTTCAGCTGAACTGCATTTCTTTTGTAATGAGCAGTTAATTGAGGGAAGCAACATATAGTACTGGTTACCAGTTCAAATCCATGGATAATTCAACAGCTATTTACCTGACAGACAGCTTTTTGCCTCTATTCATTAACACTCTTATTTTCTCTTGTAATTCCAGTGTAACATCCTCTGGGTCTGATAGCAAAGGCTCTACTAAGCAAGTCACCTCTTTAGGTGAGCCAAATCATGAAACAAAACAAACAAACAAAAAAACCACACTACAGCAAACCATACCATGAATGAAAAAATAGTATCTCTATAAGACTCAGAAAGCAATTTGTTTCTTCTGTCTGACTCTGGAAAAGTATTAGCTAAAATTCTGTATCTGGCTATAGGAAATGACTTGCAGGGTAAGAAGGATAAAAAGGATCAAAAGTGCAGGAGTCAGAAGTTGTGAGTAAAGACAGAAAAGATTAGGGTTGTTTGGTCTAGGGAAGAGATATCTAAAGTACAAGACACAATAGCAACCCAAAAGATACAAAATCTTGCTAGACTGAGAAGGTTAATAAACTTTTTTCCAGCTATAATTAAAAACAGAAGGTAAATCATGGACCTAAACTGCATCAAGATTAGGTTAAACTTTTATCTTCTTTTCATACATTTTTATATTAAAAAGGTATAAAACACGAATAAATTGTGATGAGGCCTTGTAACTTGTCCAGTATTGGAGGTCTTTAAGAAGTTACATGAAAATCCATTAGACAGGCACATATATGGTTGATGCTTCAGGAATCTACACAGCAAGCTCTTCAGTTCCCTTCCAACTTTTCATGTATATAACCAAATCAGTAATTTACATTTAATTATTTTAAATGCCAAATCTTAATTTATAAGGTTTCATGGTAAAATTAATTTAGCAGTTAACTTTTAAGATTATCCCTAAAATTCTTCAGTACAAAAGCCCCATTTCAAAGATAATTCACAGTTTCTCTGCTTTTTATTCTGCATCTTTTGGGGCAGTAGATGAGACCATATTGTCATGTCTGTTTTGGTTTAAGTTGTCTGGAGGACAAGGCAGAAATGCAAAACAAGCAATTTAAATAATAAAAATGCCCATCTTCCCATCTTGAGGCATTATGTCGTGCTAAAACATCTTGTGTTATATCATCCAAAATAAGCAAAAGAAAGAGGGGGGAGAGGGGGCAGGGAAGAAAAGGAAAGAAGAAAAGGAAAAGAAAATGTGCCATCCACATATCTTGCCTTACAGTAAAAGATGAAAAATCCACCTATCACTGTCTAAAGAAAGCATGAATTCAGTAACACTCAAAGAAATATTAAGTTGGTATGATTGATTGCCAACAGATCATCTGACATCATCTATTCTGAACTATTTTGAGGCTTTTATTATAACTTGAGCATAAAAATAGCCTCTAGACAGTTTAGCATGTAGACCTAGAAATAATTATACTTTTCCCTAAAAAAACCCAAAACTACCACCAACCAACAGCTTTACGCTGTAATGGCAAATTTTCTGCTTGACTGAGTTTCATGACAATGCGAAGTGCTGCAGAATATAATAGTGATGTCCAGGGTATAGCAAAAACAGTCACATGGGGGAAAAACCTCAGTGGAAGCTACCTGTGCTTCATTCCCTAAAGAGGCTGTTGTGAAAACATATCTAATATCACCTGCTGTTCAGGGACCATCTCGGAACACAGAAGCTCTTTCCAGTCTTGGTTTCATTTTTTATCTCTCTTCATGAAGGAATGAATTTATTAAGTCATGGGAAATAGGAGATCACATGTCATTTCATTAATTTGAGTGAATCTCATTCTTCAAATTTCACAAAATTATGGATTTCTGTAGATACAGACATTAACAATGGGAATAATTTGCACCAAAAGAAGCATCCTCACTGTTTCTAGATATTATTGGTGAATATTAACACCTGGTATTTTTCATTCAATACAGTGAAGTATTATGTCAAAGAAAGTATAGTCATCAGCAAGATACGCTTCTGAAACACTAGGATCTACAGGAAAACAATGAACAACCAGCAACTCTGACAAGAGCAAAGTATTTTACAAAGTCCAGCTCTTTTTTCACCAGTTACCCATGAAAATAGGTTCAAAATGGAACATCTCAGTAGGGTATAAACATTGGAAGTACTAGATGATAAACATATACAAAATACATCTTAAAATAAAGTATCTCCTGAATATATATCCAAAGCTGTGAAGCATATCAGTGTACATTTCCTCAAAAATACTTGTATTTCCTGCTACTTACAAAATAGCAAGTTATACATGAGAAAAGGATAGTCTTATAGGTGACATAATAAAGTTTCAGCACTGGAAGTCATTTTTAAAGTGACTTTTATGATTGGCTTGACATTTAAGAACTAGTTTAAGTATATTGTCCTAATACAGAAATAGAGTCCTATTTGTTACCTTACAGAGGTCTCGTAAATGTGCTAAACGGGACTAACTTGGGATTTGCCTGGCTGGAGAGGTGCAGACAGCTAAATGTGCATCCTGCTCATGCTGAGATGTGCCAGAACATTAGCCAGCTCCAGCATGAAAACAACAGATCCACATTACCATGGCTCTGGGCTGGAATTAATATATCTACTTCTCAATAGGGCTTAAAGTTGAAAGAATCTTTCTCTTTACTTGATCGCTAAATATGATTTGTATTGGCAAACATGACATAGAAAAGCACATTGCAATAGTTTCATTTCATTAAATGGTGAAAGGATAAAAATGTCGATAAAAATCACAAACCTTTAGAAAATTCAAACTGGCAGCAGAACTACCATAAGTTTTTTCAATTAAAAAAAAAAAAAAAAAAGTAGTAGTGTTCTGCACCAGTTTATTTAGCTAGCAAGTATATTCCTACCTGTGATTATATATCATCACTGCTAGTCCAGTGAGACACACAAAGCCTCATGAGTCATATGATTACCACTTGTAAGGTGTTCAAGACAATACAGATAGAGTGGAAGCTAAATATGGCTAAGTTCTCACTTCTGCTGGTTGAAGACTGGCTTTCTCAGGCTGGAATTTCAATGGAACAAATGAAATCTGGGCAATCAATGCAGTTTCAATGACAAATTCCCATAAAGAATAAGCCAATTTTTCAGGAACAGTAACTGTATCTTTCACTAATTTTAACAGAAGCAACAGAACTTGTAAAATCTTCTTTTCTTCAATTTCTCATAGGACTTGAAAAATCTCCCTCATAGATTCCAGCTCTATGTTAAAAAAATTAATTTTAGAAACATTTCACTGATATATATTAGTTCCATCTTCCAGAGGGATACTGATACTTCTCAATGCCTCAAGTGCCTTCAAATTAGATGTACCTGAACCTCAATTTTACTCAATAGTAGAGAAATTAATTCCTATTTCTAGAATGATTCAGAAAATTCAGAACATAAAAGGAAAAAGTAACCTCAACCTCTTTATTAGAGTCACTTATTTTAAAAAAATAAAACCAAACCAAACCAACCAAACAAAACCCTACAACTTTTCAACACCGAGTAAGCAGACAATTGTGAAATACACTAAAAAATACTGAAAACAATCTAGAAAGTTTTGCAATATACTGCCATCATAGTATAAAATGTATCCAATGTACTGTTTGGCAGGTGATTATTTCAGAAGTCACATTAATTAATCCCTAACCTGATAATTACTTGTTGCTTATTTTACTTATTTTTAATGCTATTCTCGAATAATACATCTACAGAATTATTATAATGTATACAATAATGTGCAACAAAGAACAGTAAGAAGCTAGCCCTTGAACCGAAGAACTAACATTGTCAGAAAATAAACCAGACATGAAAGCATGGGGAAAAAAAAGCAGAGTCAATACTGTAAAGGCAGCATCATCACATCATCTGACTTGATATCATCTTTTCAATAGGGAGGGTGTAAGGTGTTAACTTGGAGGGAATTAAAGAAAACAAGGCTAGAGGACATTTAAAGAAATGGAATAAGGAAAAAGGAAGGAAAGTAAAAAAAAATAAATGGAGGGGAGATAACTGTAAGATGAAATAAAGGAAAATAATTTGAGGCAAGTGTGGGGTAAATATTACAGAATGATGACATATCACATTGCTGGACTACTGTCAGACTTCAGTTCGACATGAAGAAAAAATATTCAGATACTTTATGTCTTATAAAACTGACTGTTGCAGTGAGCATACAGTGATTGTGAAAAGACAGAAAAAGCTCACCCACAACTCAGGAACATCTTTTTTTCAATAAAAGAATAACTGATCAATGTTCTTCTGTGACAGGGCTTCCTTTTATTAGTTAGTAAGCCAGTTGGCCTACAAATGATAGAGGGTTTCCCACACCCCGTAAAAATAAGCAAATAGATGAAAGATTTAGCTTGACAATGATATGCTGGAATAAAGGCCAATATAATTGATAGTGTAATCCTGTAGGAAAGACCTTACTTTCCAGTATGCTGTACTTTGCTTCAACTGTTTTTCCAGCACTCTGATTCAACTGTCTGCAAACATTCAATTACACCCTGCAGCTATTTCCAGAGAAATAAACAAGGTCAGCCTTCATTGGCAGAAACCTGAAATCATACAAAATGCTTTTGGCATTTGTTACTTACAATCAACTGTTTGAGTACAAATAAAAATTCAGCCCAGCGTGAACAGCAAGAATATGTGTAGTATTATCTTGTCCAAACCACACAGCAGATACAGAATTCAAAAAATGTAAAGGGTTAATTGTAACAACGGAATTTCTCTCTACAGAATGTAACACACCATAGATATTTCCTAAAAGGTTGGGCTGTTAAGATAGAAGTAGACTATAATGAATCAGATATATTCTATTAGCCTCATGCTACAAACAGTAAATTGCCTTAGTTGTAAGCATGAAATATGGAGCTAGATATGACCTTCCCTCTTCATATACAACACACACTTAAAATTAAAACTATGTTAAGCATATTGGTCTTAAGCGTATCAAAACTCACAGTGAATTATAAACTAAATCTCTATTTTAAAAAAAATTAAGAAAAAAGAATAAAGTTGGTCAATAATTCTTATTTATGAACTAACTTGTCCACGAATTTACGGCAAATTTTCACTGGCTTAAATTGAGGCTGTTTTCTACAGAAAGCTCATAAAATCTCTCTGGTGTGCTATTACCAGATTTGCAGTAAAAGTGCTTATAAATACAAATATGACACACCAGCAACCAGATATTTGTTCACACACCAAATAATGGCAATCCTGATATGAAACATACCATCTAATATGTGGTTTACCCATCCAGCTCTCCTGAATAATCATTATGATAAAGATACTTTAATGACACTGCAACAGCTGCGATGTCTGTCCTCATCCTATACTTTGAGGTCTCTTGTGAGACTACCATAATCCACTCACATGACTTTCAGTAGGAACAATCTCACTAAAGTAATAGAGTATCACACATTTTAACAACTGAAGAGCAACATTGTAGTAGGTGAAACTAACTCTACAATGCCCAATAGCAGGGTTTTTGATATGACATTGCAGAAATGCAAGACCGACTTCCTGAATTTCACCATTCAGAAACAGTGGTGATATCGATATAGAGCCATTCCATTTATGAATGTGGCACAGTCCAAATCTCTTCCACCCCAAATCATGTTTGGTACGTTTGGGATTTTTTTAAATACAGAAAAAGTTTCTGTTTTCCTTTCTATTTTTTAGCTTATGCTAGGTCTCAGTTCCAAATTTTCATTGAAGTCCATGAAATGAGAACCTACTTTAAAAAAATTATACCAGTATCCTACCAATCATGAGACTACAGGACATGGGATTTACAATATTTTCAATATGGCAAGACTTCACATAGTTTAAGAAGCATCAATCCAGACTCCACACAGCAGAAAATAAATGTTATTTTCCCTTTATAAAATCTAAAAATGAAGCAGCACACAAAAATAATCTTATAAAACGTTAGTATCATCATCTAACTGCTATTAATTTTCCAGAATAAAAATATCTCCTATAATCCAAGAAATTGTGGACCTGTATCGGACCTACATTGCAAGAATAGTTTTAACGGTTCAGACAATACATAGTTATGATAATTCACTGCAAAGATTACTTCTGCTCATTACTCAAGTGGAGAGAGGTCAATATTTGCCTGGGGTTACCATGATGTTTGGTCGTGAATAGTGTGATATTCTCCTATGACACCTCAGAAAAAAGACCAAGACAGATTTGTTCCATGCATTAAAACAGACCCAGCTACAACCTTCTAATATCATCTTTTGCTTTGCATATTATCAGTTTTATTTTGATTTGCAAAAATGAAAAAAAAAGAAGTGTAAACATGACCATCAGCCTTGCAAAATTAGTGTCAGTTTATCTAAAGAGCTAAACTGAGCAATGCTCCAGTGCCGTAAGGATCAGATGATAACCTTTCATTTTCTGTTAGCGGCGTCAGGGAATAATTGTCTTCAGACATCTTAATACAATTTATCACACAATTTATCAAGAAGGGACGTGGGGTGGACAACTTGCTATTGACTACTATCAATATTACCCTTCTGTGTTTAGGCTGGACCAATAAGGCAAGAAAGATGAGGGGATCACTCTGCACATGACCTGCCAATTTTAAGACAGTTTTATCTGTATGCTCGCAAAACCTAAACACTAAGATTAAAATAAATGATGAAAAAGACATAGAGTTTATGCAGCTTAAAAAAAAAACAAACCAAAACAAACCAAAACAAAACAAACCTGGCAGTCAAGGATTTCAACTATGCATATACAAACTGATCACAAGATACTTCAGGACAAGGAAATAGAGAACCTGTTCATCATTTTAAGTGCTTTGTTCATTAAAATCTTCACTTCTGCAGAAAAGCTGTTCAGAAATTCATGTTAGAAAATATGCAGAAATTGGCTGAAAAAGTAGAAGTATTTGCATTGAGGAATAATAACGATTGCTTATACTTAAGAAGGTGGCACCCACAAAGGTGTGCATAGCTTCCTTTATGCTAAATCCAGCATTTTCCAGGCCAGTAGAAGGATGGTCCTGAACCCCACACAATAACCAGCACCACCCCACTACATGTCTCTCTGGTTTTGCATGCCTCTCTTCCTGTTCAAGGCAGAATATCACCTTGAAAAGATTTCCCTTTCTTCAGTAATGGGTTAAGCAGCCCACAGCGTTTGTAAGCTGTGAGATAGCAGTATAAGAAATAGTCATTTCTATGAAAGATATTTCTCCTACCATGTCCCATCTTAATACTAAAGATTAAACCTCATATTCAAATCATCTATGGGGTTTTTTTTTGTGTGACATAGTGCAAACTGTATGCTACATCTTTAAAAACAAAGATTTTGATGCTATTTTCACTTATGCTGCACAAATGTTTTTCTTATGAGAGGTTAGCAAATGCACCAAATTTAAAAGCATTAAAGAGCTTGATGATAGATAAATAAATAAGACAGGGGAGAGGAGTGAAGGCAAACCCAAACAACAAAAAGGAGGCATTTCAAGGAACCTCTACCTTGTTAATTAAGAAATAATGAAATATTTCTTTGAGAGTAGACTTTGCAGAGCTACATCTAGTCAGTCTCACTGTGCCCTGAATGTGCAGTGGCTTGTACTCATATAATGCCCTAGAGGGAAGAAATAAAAATTCAAGGTGTATTTCAGAAAAGTTTTACAAGCCCCTAAAACATTATGCTCTTAATCATTTTTATGAGTGGTAATTTGTCTTCACATTCTCTATTGGTCTTTCTTCCTGCAGTCTTACAACAGCTTGTCAGAGTCACCACAAACAGCTGAACAAATGCTGAATCTGAAATACTTTCCACCTATGGAGAGAGAATTCAAGGAGCAGACATCTGACCTATATTTGTAAAGTTGTGTTGCAGAGCCCTTTAAAAATATGCTCTCTTCTGCCCCCATTCCTTTGAAAAAAACCCAAAAAACCAGCATGGTTTGGTTTTGGTTTTTGGTCATTTTTAGTGGGGTTTTTTGGTTTTGTTTTGTCAATGGACAACACTAAACACACTATCAGAACATTTCCAAGGCTTTACATTATGCCATGCCATTACGTTTTGCCATGCCATTTACACTGGCTATATTCACAACACTTTGTGCATGACATTTAATTATCAGGAAATGTAAGAAAGATCACAGAACCAATGAATGAATGAACCTTTAGGTAACATTTAAAAAATTATATGAACTCTCCTAGCCAGAAAATTAAAAGCTTCAGTCCCTCTAAGGCTTCCCTAGATTACTGTAATTGTATCTGTTCATAGCAGCTAAAAAGTAAAAACTCTTCATCATCATTTTACATTAGGTTCCGGTGATGTGCAAACTACCATCTGAGTATATCTTCATGCTGTTTTTTATACTGGCATGTCACAGGCTTGCTTTAGCATATCAATGCAGTTTCCAACTCTCAAAATTGAAAGCCAAACACACACAATCATTCAAGCAAAGTTGTCTTCTAACTTAACTACCTACAAACTCTGGTACAAAGGAAGCAAATGAGTTAACCTCTACACTAAGTTAAACTAATGTCATGACACTTATCATTAAGACTAGAGACTTTTTTTTGCTTCTGTTCTTAAATAACAGAAGGACTTTTTAATGTCAGTATGCTTGTTAACTGCAAACGTCATCTACATTTGAACTCTGACATCTGCCGCATCCTACTTCAAACTGACTGTGAAGCTGATGTTCATCTTACTGACTGTGGAGTGGCTTTGAGGTGTGTAATTATTAAAAATGATACCTCTTCCATGGCCAAGAAGAAAATACAACTTTTCAACAATGAAGGACTGGACATGTATCGCCTTGCATTTTTTGCTATTATAGACATACAGCCTGTCTGGACTGATGAGGGTGAAGGCACTTATTTTATCTCATTCCTCCCTCAGTTTCTCCTCCCATCCCATACACATTAGAAAGGAGAATCAACTTCAAGGGACTAACTTCCCAGAGAGCCTAAGACTCCAGCCTGCTGATTCTAACATTGCTGAACTGGTTGCCTGGTTGTTCTTCTGCTTCTAGGGAGCAATTATTTTGAAGTGTGCTTTGGTCAGACACCTTCCCTAAGCTGACAAACCTGTGTGATCCAAACAATAGTAGCCGGTCACCAATTATGTTGAGGACTGGAAATGGGGCAGGGTTCAGAAACTGATATTCCAGATGGTGTTCCCCCTTTCATCTCTTCTTCCACCTAGAGGTGGGTGCTAAAGGTAAGATTCAGTCTTATAGTTTGAGTAGACAGTAAAAGAGAACACAGTATTTCCTCTTAGATGCTTCTATGTTTGCTTTTTTTATTGCCTATTACATATGTATATGCCCACTATCCAATTAGCATTAAATTCTTTACAGCAGATCACTGAGAATTTTTAACCATGAAATTCACATCTACCATGACCTAAGACATGCATTTCCTTAGAAAATCAACACTTTACACTGAGAACTGAAAACCATTAACTTCAGCAGTATTTAACTTAGCCAACCAACAAATCTTGATGAGAGACTGATTTTCCTCTGATTTTTATCTTTATAATCCAAGAAGGAATGTTGGCAACTGCATACTATGACCCAATACATACAGATACACAGAATTAATCTATCAGAAAACTAATTAACATTCTCAAATTTTCATTCAGTATCACTTTGTGCTGCTCAAAACATACTGTTATTAAATTCTATTAAATGGAGTGCGCCAAATGAGCTGTGAAAAGTACATGCATCTCCCATTGTGTATCCTAAAAACATACATTTTCAAGTATTGAGACTGAGGTGCTTTTGAAAGATTTGGCAAATTTATTCCATGAAATCTCAAGGGATGATGTGAATAAACAGGTAAGATGATTTATCTCTGTTTAGAGTGAAAAATGTGGGGTTTATGAATGATTCAATGTCCTAAATGAGGAACACAATGTCATTAGTGGTGAAGCATCTTCTTTCATTCTCCTCTTCTGTAAAACAATACCTTCTCAAAACTGAAGGGTGCACCACATCTACATCTGCCTCAAGATCACCATGTGAAAGGATTCATAAATCTGCAGAACACTATCAATACTGTTTTCTACACTTTCTGTAAAGTCACATTAACCACAAAGGATAGTCAGAAAGCAACAAAAATATTCATAGAGACTTTAGCATAACAGAAGCAATACACATTTCTCTTTCCTAAAAATCATGATGGCATTAAAAAAGATTTCCCATTTTAGCAAAGTGCAGCACATAAACAGAAATAAAGCTTAAGGTAGTTGTATAGAACTTACTGACTTAGAAGTTACATTCTGGAAAACGTAGGCTTGTTTTTTATAAATGCTACATTTAGCTACCAAATAGACATGAAGAATTTCAGTGGTTTAAAGCTCAAAGGTGAGAAGTCAGCAGTATGCTGGGCAATAGAGCTAATGCCAGCTTTCTGCAACTGCTTTAGAGAAAAGGTTCTTCTGTGATCTCGACTACCCAGAAGTTGCTCTTATCTGCTTTGCACTACCAAAGACAGCGTAATGGAGTTCATAGGACTGTTGCTTGAAAGTACAGCATAATTTCAAACAACATTTTTAGTAAAATTAATTCACACTTTTGCCTGAATGAGGCATGGGTACCATATGTATTTTTGTTACATCCAGCCTCCACTTTTCATGAGTCATTCACAAGATAAATAACAATTTCACTAGAACTATGAAAACTGACTACTTTTTGCATGTGCTGGGATGACCGCAGTTTCCTCACCACTGATGAGTAATTTAAATTCTGCCTGCTCCCATTACTTAGTAAAACATTTCAAACGAGAAGGGCACAGGGATACAATGCTGCCAAAGATTCTTATTATGCGAAGCAAGGTCTGAACGGCAGATTTCAGCTGTAATATGATGCAGTATGACCTTGTATCATCATTTGTCCAGAAAATTCCTAGATTAATATTAGACCTTACAGCTGCCCCCTCCCTTTCCAAGTACAATAAAAGGGAGGGAGACAATAGAAACAACTTTGTGGGGAGAATCTTCTTCCACTACTTTGGACCTTGGTAGATCAAGGTGGTGTAAGTCCATGTCCTTCAATTTGACAAGTCCCTTTGCATGTAAGCAGTGCCATGCTTTTCCTGTTGTAAAAATGACATAAGTGGAAGCTGACAGGAAGTTCCTACAGATGTGGAAAATACACTGGATTCAATCTTCAGCATTTGTGATTTCAATATAAACTTCTGTTAAGTGTTATATTACTTTGGGGAAAGGAAGTCCCAATATGAGAAACCTTTTGCAATGTCATCCATACAAATCTGTGGAGGCTGCTTCTGAAAGTAAAAATTATTCTCTGTGAACACAAGTCTATGGAGGTCACACCATCTTATCATCATGACACAAAATGAAACACCAGAACAGGGCTGTGGAGTCTGTCATACAATGTCACAATGGAGTATGTTGGAATTAATTATGCTGCCACTGCTTTAACAAAGTATTCTAGGTCTTTTCTTTCCAGATTATCCATTTTTTTTGTCTTGGCCATTAGCCACTAGGCATAAAACAAGAAGTGAACTCCTTGTCCTACCCTTCTATTTTTCAAAATGTTACCAATTTATTTTTCCCACTCTTCTTTCCGTCATTGTTTATAACACTTAAGCCTGTGGACCCTTTGGGGTTATTTTATTCATGTCCTCAGAAGTGGGGGCTTGGATATTTGGCTCACCTATTTAGACTTAAAACTTGCATAATACTCAAAGGATTTCACATGGAAAGAATCACCAGCTGGAACTGGTCAAACTCTTAATTCAGACTACACTTCTAACTTAGACCTTAAAGCTAGGTGGGTTTAACTTGGATTCTGCAGTCTAAATGGACAAGAGAGAGAAAGCATAATCAGTCCTATTTTACAGATAACTAACTGTCACAGATGCGCTCCTTCTAAACAGTTATATGCCCCTTCTTAAACTATATTTTCGTAACATCTCAGATTTAGGATTGGTTGTTCAGTATTTCTTTATATCAGCCTTTTAAAAAAATATTTACATGAAATGGAAGTTTTCTAAAGAGGATTCAATAGCTTATGTAGGTAGAGTTGAACCAGTTTGTTTGTGCAGTCAACAATTAGTTTGTTTTTGTGGAATTTTGTCTTCAAACTAATCAAATCTGTATCAAACAAATTTGTTATCTCAGAAAACTGGTTAATATTTAAAAACAAAACCAGAACCAAACAAATAGAAAAAAACAAACAACAACCAAAAAAACCCAACACAAACAAACAAAACCCTATAAAACAATCTACTTACAATATATTCAAAGACAATTGACAATACACAAAACACTTTTGGTGAGAAAAGTAGTAATGTTTAAATAGGCCAACATGAAATGATTTCTGTTATCAAATAGGGTCATGTTTTCTAGCACCCAGGTTTCAGAACAGCATGCCCATATTGGAAAAATAATCACCAGGGGTCTATATTAATTGCCAGATCAATTCAGAGGAAAGCATGCAACAGTCACATGTGTTTCTCTAGGATACAAGAACAACTGCAAGTTAACTTAATTATGTTACTGAATAATAATGACCACCTCAGACTTGTTCAGCAGGCATTTGTGTAAGATCTTGGGTTTGGTTTTTTGTTTTGTTTGTTTGTTTTTCCTTAGAAGCACAGGCCAAATAATAAATTCTATCTCCAGATGAAACACAAAATAATACAACAATATTTTACTTTTTTTCTCACAACAGTAAAGTTTGAAAAATGATAGAGTACTTTAGAACGTTCCACACATTAGTCACTACCTTCTCTTAAATATCTTATATGCCCATTGCTAGTTTTGACGTGTGACTGGAAAAATATATGCCTTCTAATGTAAGAGGAAAAAAAGCAAACACCTCCAGATGAAGCCTAGATGACGTATCAAGGCTTTGCACCAGTAAAATTGACTCTGCATCAGTTTAGGCTCAGTTAAAAACAAAGAATCATGGCAAACATTCTACTGTATTTAAAAGTCCTTCTAGGTATCTCTAGTCAAAGACTGAAAAAAAAAACCAACCCACTCAGAGAATCTTTGCATAATATCTTCCATTCTTGCTATCTGCTAACAGGGAACTTTTCAAATATCTTATTTATTTAATCTTCTGTAGTCCTATACATGCTCTCTCATATTCAAGCCTAAAGGCAATGGACAACTTAAAATGCTTGAGATGGAGGAGAATCTGAATTCTGTGGTCTGACAGTTGCTAACATACTGCAAATACCATAGGGTAAATGCTTATTACAGAACTGGTTGCCTTTCTTTAGGAAGAACTCAACAGAAATGAGGATTTCCACACAATAAATTCCCAAAACCCAGCTCTGAAACACTATGAAACCACAAATAACTGCGTAAATTTTGAAAGAACACAGAAAGATTGTTCTATCACAATGTCTGAAATCACTTAAAGCAACACCAGAAGGAAAAAATATTAGAAACATGCTACTAGCAATAGATCCCATTCTCATCTTTTCTTCACCATGACCAAAACTTATGCAAAAGAACAGTGGAAGCATTCCTTGAAGTCTTAATTGAAATACTGATTTTAAAACCTACTTAAAAAAAAAATCTATGCAATCAGCATGCTGAGGAATGGTAAGCTATTGCTTAATATTTATAACCATTCAGTGTCATGGCCAGTCTACTCTAATACAACTTACTTTTAGAGAACTTTTTAACATTTTGCATTTATCACAATATTCAAAGCAAACAACAGTTTTCAAGCAACCTTCTTTGAAGTAACACTAATCTCTAAATTGATATTGATGTTTACACACAGGCATGACATTGATTTATTTGTAGAACAGCAAGAGCTCAAAAACTGTTATTTATAATTATATTGTATAAGGACTATTTTGCAGATTATCTTTCACTTAAGATAAGAACATTGATATCTAAAGCCCTGAGAGCACTGATACTGGCACTGTTCTGAACTCTAGTCATGAAGAGCTATCCTGTAACATTTTCCACACGGACATTAAATAGATGCAAGATAATGTTACAGCTCTGCAACAGATTTTTCTCTTGTCTTGTAGATATTTATTTTGTAGTTTAGGTAGCTGACAGATAATTTATAAAATAAGGAATAAATATGAATAAATTGGAATGGAAAGTATGGTATAGTACACAATTTTTTTCACAATGAAATCAAAACTTTACTAGTAATCATTAGAGAAGCTTTTCTAGAATGGCTAAATATATTAGGTTACAGGTCCCATACAAATTTTGGGATTGAAAAGTTTTATTTGAGCACTTAGGTTCACCTTATGTCCTGGGTAACTGATAGTTGATTCCAGCTCTGTCTTTTTAATACTTTCTACACAGTTGCATATGATATAATGCAACAAAAAACCATCTCAGACAGAAAATTCTATCTGTTCATGCTTTTCATTGCCTATATATTGATTTTTCAAGAGTATTGTGCTATTTATACTTAGTAAAACAGTAAGAATTTAATGATTTGGTTTCAAAGATGCCAAGAGCTTGCAAATCTCTCTTTATATAACAATCTATCTGTTGATGTCCAGCACTTAAAAAATCAAAACCCATGACTTTAATGGAAGGTACTTAATTCCTTCAACTGATAAATACAAAAACCCACCAGGGTTTCAAAGGAAGTCAATTGTCAAAGGGCAAAATAATTCTGAAACAGTTCTTGCCGTGAGTTGTACAGTTACTTCTAAAAATTGAAATTCCTTCCATCTAAACTAAAAAGTTCTATATATATCAATATGGATATAGTATTTAAGTGTTTGGCATGAGCAACTGAACAAGATAAAAATGCAAACTTTAACATAGAAACAAGCACATATGACAAGCAGCATATACAGTGCATGTGTCATTATGCAATTTGCCTCTCCCAAAGGAGAAAACAGATAAGAAATTGAAAACCAGCAACTGGTGCAAAGTAATTAAATTGCAACTGACAAATAGTTTGGAGTAACTAACAGTTGCCAACAAATCCATATGAAAAGAATTTCAGTAACTCACAATGAGAAATGCCCACTGAATACAGAACTATCCACTTCTACTATGGCTCTCTTGGTTTTTTTCATTGAATTCAAATACTCTTGAGTATTATACTAGGGCCAAATAAGTTGCTGTTCTTTAGTGATTTCAAAAGATTTTGGACCTAGGCCATATACTATATTAAAACAGAACAACAGTGTCAAGATGATAATAAAAGAAATTAAGATTAGCTATTTATGTTGTCACAGATGCTTCAGATTTAGAATTTGATCCTGCCTTCATCTGTACAAAATTTTTTTAAACAGAGAACTACAAACTCAACATACACAACAGCAGAAATAAAAGCAGATCAAGTACCTGCAAGAACTTAACCTGTGCAGCAGCCATCTGTCTCAGAAGTATAGCTATATTTTTCAATCACAGTCTTTTTTGTTTCTCATTCAGATGAGTAGAACCTCAGCTTCATGTGGATCACCTTTTTGTGTTTTTACTGTATTTACAGTTGTTCCTATTGAATTGCTTACATCTAAATTAACAAGTAATGAGGACCAGAGAGAAGCAGTTGGTGCTGAGAGCCCAGCACCCACAGTATACATGTTTTAAGAAGTTTTACTTCAATAAGCTTTGGTCTGGTAATCTAGATGAATTATCACCTGCATCTGGAATGCATTAACTGTGTTCTTGAGTGATTCCTCTAGTTTAGTTTCATTTGAGAAAAATCCAGTCCATGCACACTGAAACCACTCCACAATGTGAACCAAAGCACTGTAAGTAGGAAAAGTCGCGAGACAAAAAATGGGCATTACTCTATAAAATTCTATTAGGATTTCAGTTGGGTTAAGGCCGTGCTTTTGAATTACAAACTGTCGGGAATTGTACATAAATGGAAGCAAACTCACTCGAAGGCTGCATAGGTGAAGCCAAGGGGGAGCTTTGGCAGGGGGGACATTTGGGAGGGGAGGGATAGAGAAGGACAGATAGATCACAGCCTTAGACACATCATCTGATAAATTTTCAGCTTGTCCTGGCTCACAAATTATGATGTGGCAAACTCACCCTGTGCAAGCGACAGCTGCTCTATCTGTTGTGCCTAAGATATATTGGATGACATTAATAAGACACTGCCAACGTTGAAATCATTGACACTCCGCTTAGTGAAAGGTTTCTGGAAAGGACAAAAAGCTGTCCACTAATGTATTGGCAATGATGAGATAAACATAGCAGTCATCTTTTCTCATGGAAAACTCTTCACGAGTTACTTGCTATTTTCCAACCACAAAAGATTATCACACAAGCTCTAAGGGAAAAAGCAAACTCTAGGCAAGGATGACATTTTAATACTTCCTTGGGACAAATGTAATCCTGTTGAATACAAAACCAGAAGAACTGCCATATCGGAACAAGACAATAATCCATCCAGTCTCTTATTCTGCTTCCAAAAAAGGCTAACTGGAGCTTTTGAGGGTAGCTTAGGTTCCCCATAAACTGAACAGTTCTGCGCAAGTCTGAGGAATAATTTTTAGCCTGAGTGCAGCCTGACCATAAAGTCTAAATGTAGCAAGTACATGTGATGACAACAGGACAGTTCTGGTTTTTATTTCATTTAAGGTAAGTACCACTACCAGTTTTATCCTGCAACGCGATCACATCCCACAAACCTAAAGAGAGGACATTGTCAATATTTGCAACACATACCTGTGAAAAAGCAGATATACTGCAGAAAGTTGTTCTGCCAGTCAGGATTTTTTCTTTATCTTCAGTGTCCTTATATCTGATTGCCTGCAGACCTGCAAAACTCTTAAGACTTCTATTCTTCCCAACACTTCTTCCCTAATTTCCATTTATGACCATATTCCATGACCCACAGGGAACAGCATTTACTCCGGGGAGTAATGGGATTATCATAACTACAATCCCTCATGTAAGTGCTAGTAAATGCAGAGAGTAATTATGGTATACATCTTTTTTCATAACAAGTAAACATTTACTAAAAATTAATATAACTTAAATCCTTGGAAATAACAATTGTTTCACAATTACTTTTAAAGATATTTTATATCATGCAAAGGAATTTTAAATTCCTCTCTCAATGACAGAAGAGGCTTTGCTTATAGCTTTTGTATGTGCACCCTCCTGCATGCCTACAGATGTGTGGTTGCAAATAAGTAAATAGATCTGCCAGGTGCACTTAGGTTATCTGAATGGAAAATTCTGATGCACCTTTTTTTCTTTCCCCCTCTGATGTGAAATAGTTCTATTTACCAGCACCTTTCCAGTGGTGATATTTCCTCAGTATTAGCATCTCTCCTGCTTACTGCTGTTATTCACTGCTACAACTTGTAATAGTGGATCTTGCGATATGGACAGAGTCCTACTAGAAACAAGACCAGTTTCACAGGCATTGCACAGCAATGAGTTGGCCATTAGTGACCTGGCCTGTCCAACAAAAAAAGCTCATGGCTCCATTTCCATCAACTTACCACCTTCCCACTGTTTTACTGTGCAACATGCAAGACATTTCCACAATTCTAAACAAGAAAGCTTTTCATTTATGTCACAATTTTACAGAATGAAGTGTTCTTATTCTGGGTCTATTAGTCTCAAGAAGTAAAGAAGCTTTAAAAGAAAATCATTATTTCATAGAATGCCTTGGGTTGGAAGGGACCTTTGTAGGTCATCCAGTCCCAACCCCCTGCACTAAGAAACCCCCTTCATCTTTAACCTCAAATTAGAAAAAAATCACGTTTTCCTGATGAATATCAGCACCCTTCCTCACTCCTTTTTGTCCACCTAGTCATGAGTGTATTCATCTCTCTATACACATAGCTTTTTTTTCCCCTAGCTCTATGGATTTTGGTGGATTATTTTTCCCTCACTTGCTTTTCCTTAATTATATTTTTATGTTCCTTTTCCTATACGCTGAATCCTCTTCCTTCTTTTTCCTATTCTGGGGCATTTTTAGTGTTCTTTTCTTTCAATCCCTGAGATAACAGGAACATTTCTTGTCTGATTTCAGATCTTTCACTCTTCTCTCTGCTTCAGTGTTCTCATCTCTTCCTTGACACTGCTTTTCTTCACACCACTGCTTTTCAAACATTACAATACCTTTCAGCACTTGAGCAAGGTGGCCAATAATTGTGTCATTGGTCTGAAGGCTGAATAAATTTAAGCAATCTCTGTAGACCAAAATAAACCATGTACAGCAACGTATCTGCTAATCATTTTAAATCCAAAAGAAGTGTTCAGCATTCAGAAACAAGGATCAATCCTCTGTATTCACATACCTATATTTCCCTAACATTAACACACACATGACCTTGCATGTTACACTCTTACTCCCTAAATCCCTTTCTCCATTTTTTACCATCTTCCTTTCCTTGCTTCAGCCCAAGCTTTGAGCAACTGATATAAGGCTTAGGCAACCAGATGAATATTATTCAGAGACTCAGGAAAGTAGCTTTCCTACAACATGCCAACCCATGACCTTCAGTGAAAACACTGTGAAGCAGTAAAAGCAACCTTTTCAGTATCTATTGAAGCCTAGCAGAAAACATAAGGTTTATTGTCACCCTAAATATATGGCATTTTGCCCGAATCACAGTACATAATAGTTGCATCTGTTAATTCTCTACAAACGAAGCACTAGGACTGTATTCCTTTGAGGGCCCACAGGGGCTAGGCCAATATTGCCCACTCTTGATTGTGTCTAAAAATACATATTTGCTTACTCAGCCAGCTTCCACATTTATTTCCCTAAATGTATAAAATGGTTGTGGTGCTGCAGTACAACATTGTGTGTCCACACTGTGTCTTGGGGTGCATCCATCAAATTACAAAGGCACTGCAATCAGACAGAAACCAAACCAAGTCACCCCAGGCAGGGAAGTTTCAGGGGAAAGTAGTCTTGACAGAAGATGTATTTTAATAGGCTGTATTTAACAAACAATACTGGACCTTATTTTGTGTTTTCAGAATTTAAAATCTTTTTCTCTGAGGGATTTTTTTTCCTGTATATGCTCATTATATTTCCTTAGCACCTGATCCAAACAGAAATGCAGAGCTCCTTCTGCAAACAGATATCTCAAGCCTTAGGGAAATAAAGGAATTTTTATGTCTCTTGACCATAATAGCTTGTACATTCATACCTTTCAACCTGATGTGGTCATAGTATGAGGTGTAGAAAAATGTAGAGCAGGACAACAAAAAAATTAATATAAAATTACCAGTGCACAAAGTTTGACACGAACCAAAAAATATTTCTTGATACCATTAGTAAGTATATCTAACCCAAATAACTTATAACAGCCCATTAAGCTAGTGGGAAATCCTGTGAAGGAGACAAAAAAAATCTCAGTATAAAACAGAGAGTCAGTCACTGCTTAGGATAGACAGATTACAGCAGATACATGTTCTATCAATAGTTCCTATTTTTTAAATACTAGGTTAAGTGCCAACCATAAGAATTGCCTGTTTATTGCTGAATTCTGTGCAGTAGTAAGAATGAGAAAAGTATTTTGCACTTGAGACCTTACATACATATGCATTCAACTCAAAAATTGACCATATCCTTGAAATGGAATAGTTCTATGAGAGACTTCCCTTTATTTAAAAAAGAAATTCCAGCGGTATCTAGTGCCCCTGCACCTTGGTATATAAGCATAACATAGCCATACATGTCTACAGTATAGCATTATTCCACAGCTTTGCTCTCATCTTTTTCCACCATTCATTGCAAAAATCCCCCTCTTCTCACAGAACTGACTGCTGCGAGACAATTCCATTGTCATACAGAATTGTGTGCCATCAACTCCTACACAAGGCTATGATGCAGTGGAATGCCCCTTCAGGAGAATTTTTATGCAGAGCTCCCACATCTCACATCAGTGAGTACTCATTTACTGATGTCTAATTGTTGTTTGAAAAACTACCACTCTAACCATTGAGAAACAATCCTAGAACTCTGTTCTGGAAAGGGCTTTCATAACCTCTTTTACTAGGGGAATACATTTGAAGAATATCTTTGGGGAACACTTAAGAAACAAGCGAAATTCTAACTAGATCATATTATGTTTCTAAAATTAGAAACACTTAGTCTTGTCCCAAAGGGCCTTGATTCATCCTGTAATAGTTATTGCTAGTATTTCAGATGCATGCAGATCTGAAAAGGAAGAAACATATTTCCACAGCTTCAAAAAAGATGCAGTTCAGAATGCCAGATTTTAATGGGATCACAGTTAGTCTTCTAACTCCAGTCAAAGAGGTTGTCTAATTTGTTCTCCTGTCCTGTAACAGAATTCATTATTTCCACAGCATTAGCAGGTAGATATTTGTTCAGTCAGTTCCTAAAACTCTGAAAATGCAGACCCATCACCTTTGCAATGCTTTTCATGACCTATATTATCAGACTTCTGAATGTTTCTTGTTGAAGTCTAAGCCCATTATTTCATGTCCTATCAAAGGCGAACATAAAATGTTTTACATTCTTGGAGAGTTTATAAAAGCATTATAATTTCTGTTCTTAATTTTCCTTTTTCAAAGAAATCCCTTCATTTAATCTTTCTTTGGATGTTTTCTACATCTCCAATTACTCTTAAGGCTCTAGAAAACTGGTTCAGAATTCTGAATTAAAATTGGGTCACCAGAACTGTAATACTGTAATTTCTTGTGTTATACACAAAGAAAAATCAACTAAAAAAAACCCCAAAAACCACCACACCCTAAAAACCAACCAGCTAAACTTAATATTCAACAATTCCTACTTCACAGGCATATTTTAGTGACAGCTTTGTATATAATACAGTAATTGAAAAGAAAATATACAACAGCTAAAATATCCTGGAACACATAATGATAGAACTAGCAGATTTAACAAGACCATACAAAGCTGCCTAAAGTAAAGTCAGAAATAATTACTAGTTACAAAAAGTCTTGCTGACAGCATTTAATGCTGGTCCTTTGAATTATAAGAACCTTGCCTTTAGGGCAGAATGCATGTAATGCTTGAACGTCAGAGAGTATACTTCCAGTTGGCAGTTTCAATAGCACATTTCTATGCTGTGCTCATTTTATATTGCTAGTAAGCAATTTCTTGAAGAAAGCACATTGCAGTCAATGTGCTTGTGTAGATATTTGTTCTTATCTATATCAGATGGCAGAATATACTGTATCTAGTATACTAGAGCTGGCCACGTGGTTGAGCTTAATGCTGATGAGAAAAAGAGCCTTCCTGGTCTTAACTATACCTTTGGAGAAATTCACTTACAAACCCCAAACCCTGCTTTATTTCAATACAGCAGCAACTTAGATGCAGCCAAGATTCTAAAAGAGTACCTGAGAAACAGCAATTTTAGAGCATGGTACATAAAAAGGAGATGGCAAATGTGAGGTAACAGTTTGCAAAAGGGATTCATTAACCTAGTCATGATAGACAGATGACATGATGTAACCTAGAATGTATTATACAAAGAATGATATCCCTGGTACTCATGCTGAATCATGTAGCTGAGAAGCAAAGTAATATGACCCATCGGAACAGCACAGGTCCTCATCAGCCTTTTTCCCCTTCCAGATTTAGTACAGGCCTTGGAAGATGTTGAGTCAGTACTTGTAATTATTACTACCCTTTTCTCATTGAAGTTTTAACTTTTTTGCAGAAAGAAAAGATACAGATGTTGTCTGTGAACAGCTTTGTAGAAAACACTACTCAATATTATCGCTAATTTTATGTAAAGCTTAGATTAAAAGGTATTTGCATCATACAATTACACTTCAAAGCAACACTATTTGCAGATGTAAACAACACAGTCTGATAACATTTTTAAACTAAAATTGTTAACCAGCAAATCCATTGGGTTTTTGCATGTAGAAATACTCAATTTCTTGATATTAGCCATATTCAAATAGAGAGAGCACAATACTGATAACAGCATCACCCTTGTGTACTGACACATGTAAATACAGTCCTCTCTGATATTCATTCAAAGGCAGCATATTAGTTTAAGCAGCAAGTCCAAACTACATCCTATAGTGATTCTCCAAAGATTTTGAAAAATGGTGCCATCTCAAATTTTTGTAAACAAGGAAAAGCATGGGAAGGAGACACAGAGGTGTATGAAATCACATCTCAGAAACTTTCAGGAGGTTTCAATCACAAGCTGCCTCCTAACTGAAAGCCTCCTGGAGCACATTAATGATATTGTGCTACTTGAAGGAAAGATTTTTATTAATGCATTTTCTTTCTATGCAAGCAGGTGTCTAGGTCTCACAGACACTGAGCAGCAGTCACCTGGCTTAAAACTGCTGTTTAGCAGGACTGCATTTCACAGTTGGTTTTGGGGGGTTTTTTGTTTTGGTTTTTTTTTGTTTGTTTGGTTTGGGTTTTTTTGGGTTTTTTGTGTGTGTGTGAGGACTCTTCAGATCACACAGTACCAGTTAAAAATTAAGCCTTCTTTAGAAATCTGGCAGTATTTTGTCACCTGAATGTGGATCATGTCCTCAGGGCACAAAACAAGGGCAAGAAGTCAATTTGTGTATACTCATGGATCTTTCTACCGGAGATGCCCTGTTTTGCACTTGGCAGGTATGCCAATGCCACTGAAATCTACATCTCCTCACAACTGAATAAGCGACCCTGCCCTAGAGGCTTCACATGTTGTATTCTGGTTGACTAACAAATGCTGTCGAGTTTTTTGAGAAGCTGCCTGCAGCACCGCAATTGCTTATGGTTGCATAAATTCTAGGGAAATTCTCCTTCTGGAATTTCAACTAACTCTTGGAGCCACAGGGCTAATCTTGGGGCTGGGGTAAAAAAGTAAAAGAGAAAAAGAAAACCCAAAACCAATAAGAAACATGCTTAAAAAGAACTTATAGCTAGTACTGGTATTGAAGGTTAAAGAAACACATGTACAGATTAAAAGCATATGAATTTAATGTTTTGCTAACATCTTAATCAAAGTTATTTTTCTTTACCATGTCCTAATCAAATTCTGCTGTGTAAAATAATTTTCATACACTGACATCCTTCCAGACAGTACTCTTATGAGGTAAACTTTTCTTATTCTGATACTTGAATCAGGTCTTCTGTGTTTATTAACCTTCTCCACTGAGCTTCTTCCACCTCCATCTGCTGCTTAATGTCACCCAGCTATATATTTTTTTTTATTTTTTTCTTCAACTTCTTTGTGAAGCCCTGCTGTTTCAACAATGTTCATGCTAAAGATTTCATTGAGTTCTAAGTGAGTAGGGACAGGTTACCATCTGATTATTAAATAATTAGTTCTTATCACTAGATACAGTACCTTTAGCTAATATGTTGCTGTGCGTATTTCCTTGTCATGTGAACTTTTCTACATAGAGAAAAATCACCTTTTCTGGAATGGCAAAGGATAGGCCTCAGTGAATCACTGCTCCTTTTCACTAAAATTGGAATAATTCTAGGAGTAGGAAAATAAATTGGTAGAAGTATACTCAGAAAATATCTGAAAGTTTCAGTATAGGGTCTAGCCTCTTAAACCATTATCTGGTCACAGTCAGGACACTGTTTCCCCTAAATGAGATCCATTCAGTTGTACAGCTTTAGTGCTATGAAAGACTTTCAGCAAATTCCTATAATTTATGTTCTTTTCTCTCAGCTCCTGATATAAATCCTATTAGGACAGCTTGATGCCTCTGGCAACATGCATAGCTGGTAAGTTCCACTGGGAAGGTAAATCATCATCCACCTTGAAACATATCATAAGTGTATCCCTCCAAACTGAAAATACATATTTTTAGAACAACAACTTCTCTAATACTGGCCAGGTTTTGTAGCCTACAGAGCCAAACAAAGACACTCGTGGTCTCAACTGCCATACTTGCACCAATCCATGCAGAACATCATAGCTACACATTTGAGCTAAGCCTTCTGTGTTGTATTGTTGATCTTAAACTGGTGGGTTGTGAGCATTAACACCCTCCTTAACAAAAAGTTTCCAGACTTTATTTATTGCCTCTCATATAGTCAGGGAGATAAAATTAAAATAATTTTTAAAAGGCAATATAAAATCTATAAAAGGTCTTTCTGTATTTCAGGACATTGACACAATATGGCTTTTCACAACAACCACCTGTGTGCTTGCACCTTGATGACCTCCACAACATTAAAATTTAAGAGGCCTATTCAGAAGGCGGCATCTCTTACCTCCCTCTGTTGTAACTGTGAATTCTTTCACAATATAGGTGTTTATAAAGGAGAAATGCATACCTCAGAGAGATAATAATGAGCTGTACTACCACAGACCTACTTTTAATCCATTAATTATTTAGCATATCCACAAGAAGACTGAGCTTTTAGACCTATTGGGTACCCACCTACATGTACAAAAAGTATAATAGTAACTTGCCAGCTGCATACCTTCCTCTGGAAAATTATCCTCATTTATAAAATATTTATTTCTCTGTATATATATATATATAGCAATAGAAGTAACAGTGTTTGCATAATTACCTAGCAGAGAGAAGATCAAAATATCAAACACAGTACCACAGCATGAACAAAAACCTATATAAAAGTTGCCAACACATAGCCCGGACACCAGTTAAAAATATTTTTGTAGTAGGGATTTAAATGTAAGACTAAAGTTAAGTACTTGATTTCATAGTTTCCATGCAGACATTTTATACCTGTCATCTTGCTGCCTTTGGTTGGCAAACTCACAAGGTGCCCTGAACCCCTGTGGGACACTGCTGTGGGAAATACAGCCTCACTGACAACAAAAACAGTTCAGCATGTTTGAAGAGAAATGAGAGCTGAGACATTGTCTGATGGTAGTCTTAAGTTACAATCATGAGAAATAAAAACTATTCACAGAGACAACATCAGAGGTAAGCCAAGTAGGTTTATACAAATAAGTGCATTCTACAGTTACACAGCAGATAAAAGATAGGCTTTGTAAACACTGTAAGTGCATTTATGATTTACTGACCCCTTTGCATTAGTTAACTACATCTCTATTTTCCAAAGTAAACAGCTTTTTTCCTAATGAATCATGATTCAAGTGAACTAAAATTGTGACTAAAATAAAACTGAAAGAATATCTATTTTTGGACCTTCTGCTGCTCTTGTCTTAAATTACAAGTTTCATGCACCTTTTTATGCAGGCTTTACTTCTGAAGCCAAATTTCTCTCATGTCAATACAGTAAGTGTGATGAAGTAATATATATTTAAAAAAAAATAATTCAGTTTTGGATCCACATAGGTCAGCTTCACAATTGCTACAAAAATCAAAATCCTGTCTAATCCTCCCAGATTTTTAAGGACTCTAAAAGCAAAGGAGAATAGTATTTAATCAAACTGATGTGGGACATGGAGATCAAAGAACATATTTTCTTACTAGTCACCCTGAAAAAGCATTCACAACTTGAAGAATAGAACTTAGTATACATATGTATTTGCTGTCTGAAAAATAACTCTGTAGTTTATAGAAAGAATAATCTCTCAAATAAAATACATGTTAGCTGCCAGCACCAAAGGTCCTGAGAGATTACCCTGAACTATTTAAAAAAGGATCATTTATTTAAAGTATACACTCTAAACTACTCAGCACTTCTGATCAAGCAGAGTACAGAACAAACGCCTACCTTTTATTTGCAAAAGCAAAGGTCTCAGAGTTCCTGAACCACATATTGGTACTGGAACAACAGGAATAATTTCTTCCCAAAATGAAAAATGGGAACCACCACCATGGTTTTGCCTTTCAATTAAAAAAAAAAAAAAAAAAAAAGGGCATTTATGAAATAAATACAGAGGTAGTTCCTCATTGTAGTTTAAATCTCATTCCTCTTCAACTTTTTCTCCTTCCTATGGCAGAAAATATGTGCAAATTCAAGCTATTTGCCAGACAAAAATAACAACAGTAAAAGAAAGGGAAAAAAGTTCATCAGTATCTCTCATGCACAGATCATCACTTCTTACCTAGGACACTGTAAATCTCTCATGCAAACTCTGTGAAGTCTAACTTGCAACAGTGAATCCTTATAAGGAAATCTTTATGGTTTATGGCCTGTATCAGGTAATTCAAGTGTAGGAAAGACCTATTTGTAGGTGTGGAAAAAGGAAATAAAGTATGGGATAGCCTTCCACTTCACAGCAGTGTTCATATTCTGAGAACATATCCCCTTTAAAAATCATGCAATTTTGTTATTGCTGCTTCTGTGTATGTCCATAGCAATTTGAAGCTTTAATCACTGTGCTTGATACACTCACTGTTGTAAAAACCAGAACAAATTAAAGGTGGGCCCTTCCCCAAGGAACAAGATGAGAGACAAATAACTACTTACAGAGGAAATTATGAAAAAGAGTTTCTCAGAGACCTAAAAAATTGACTTTGTTTGTTGCTATTGCTCATTAGAAAGAAACATAGAAATGTCTGGGTTGGAAGGGACCTCTAGAGGTCATCCAGTCCAACCCCTCTGCTGAGAGCAGGGACATCCTCAACTAGAGCAGGTTGCTCAGAGCTCTGTCAAGCCCCAACTTGAATGTCTCCAGGGATGGGGCCTCAACCACCTCCCTGGGCAACCTGTTCCAGTGCTCCACCACTCTTGTAAGTAAAGAACTTCCTTCTTATTTCCAATCTAAATCCACTCCTTTCTAATTTAAAACCATTACCCCTCATCCTTTTACTACAGGCCTTTGTAAACAGGCCCCCTCCAGTCTTTTTATAAGCTCCCTTCGGGTACTGGAAGGTCGCTATTAGGTCTCCCCAGAGCCTTCTCTTCTCCAGACTGAACAATCCCAGCTCCCTTAGCTCGTCCTCACAGGAGATGTACTCCAGCCCCCTGATCAAAGAGATCCTATGAAGAAGTTACCAGAAGAAAGTATGCCTAACACATTCTACTTTAATAAAAGATGACAGAATAAAGAAAATGCTGGCATATAATATTGTATATGAGTGCATAAACCTATATTATGCTAAAAGATGAGTGTTTAAGGGAATCTATAGCCCATAGTATAGATTGCATAAAGTCACACATGCCTGATCTCCATATCTAGAAGTCCTGAAATAAAAAGATAATAAAGGGTGGGAAAATTGTCACTAGGGGCTTGCACAGCCTTGCATCTCCTAATTCACACTGATTATGAAAACTCCTCCCAGCAAAATGAATCCATTCTATTAAAGCCATGGGAATCTCTTGATTTGCACAGACCACAGTTTTACTAAGAGTATTAAGGGACCAGCACACATGGGGGCATTAATACATTAAGGCAGGAAATACAGAAGCTGTGAAGCAAATATCAATAATTAATGCTTTTTTCCATTGATTTTTCAGACTCTCATACCATATTACAGAGACGGACTCCAAAACAGCATTATCAATTACTATAGCTTAGCCATTGATAACAACACAAAAGGAAAATGTACACTGTATTCAATACTATTAGTTCTGATATTATTTTATTTGATGTGTTGGGTGTCATGAATTGTACAACACTGCACCAACCTTCTTCTGACAGAAGCAGGTATGAAGTTCTCATGAACAGCTTAGTCTGTAAAAGTCAATGTTAAGGCTTGAGTAAGAAAGCCAAATATATGTCGTCTCACAAACCAATACTAAAACCCCTTACACTTTTTAATATGAGTTCCGAGGGAAGGAAGCATAGGGGTTTTCTGAGGAAGAATTAATTACTGATGTAAAAAAATATGAGAAATGGCTTGCAGCAAGCTATATTTTGCCTGTAAACTCATATAAGCAATAGTTTATATACAAGTAACAATTTGTAAAAGACAAGTGTCCTGGATACTTTGCTGTTGTTGTTGTTTTGTTATATTTTAAATGTATTTCTATAATGTGTTCCATACACCTTTGAGGTATCTGGAAGGTTATCGCTCAGTAAGGAGGTAGTACCACATATACAATGATACAATTTAGGGCTCGAAATGTAGAATTGGTGATGTGATTAGAAAATTAAATCGTTCCATGTCTTCTGCTGATGGAAATGAAGGTTTCACTGGCACACAAAACAACACTCATTCTTTTAGTTTGGGGTTTTTTTTTGGCTTTGTTATAACAGAACAGTCTCCCCCCCCGCCCCCCCGCCACGCACTCCGCCCCCCCCCTACCCCC
>JANIJG010004395.1:0-18086 GCA_024611175.1 Megaceryle torquata | reverse complement strand
TTTTTGGTGTTTTTTTTTGTCTTTTTTATAACCAAACACCCCCCCCCCCCCCCCCCCCCCCCCCGCCTTTTGTTAAAAAGGCAGATTGCCCTGCTTTTACATGCAGGAAAAATCTGCCTTTGTAAGAGCTTATTCTCTCCTGCCAGCCCATCATATTTGTTCACCTCTGTAATTAATGAACCAAAAATGGCAATAGATCTGAAATGGCTGTATCAGCTTTTATAAGCTTTACTGATGTGGAAAAAAGTAAACACCACTTCAGCTCATGACAGTATTAGTTACAGTTTCATAAATAACATCTTGAGGAGGTGATTTATAAAATACAAGGACCACAGAACAAATTTCCTTGGGACTTAAAGCTAGATTCACTTATTTTCATTTTATTCCAAAATTACTCCCTTTTGGTAGTACCGTACAGTCACCAGATACTTTGAAAACAAAAATAAAGTCTTTCATGAAAGGCCATTAGCCACTTTCTGACAGCCCTTATCAGTCACATCATCAGGAAATAAGCTGGGTCCAAAAATTAGTTACTTAGGCAACAGAGGACATTTATGTACAAATTTCAGAGTTGTAGCAAAAAAGATACTACAAAATCTCTTCAAATAGAGAAAATGCACTAACTGCCTAGAACATATGGTGTTATTAATTCAACAGGCATACCATATTCATTTCTGAATAAGTACCATTTAAAGACACTTGTTAAAATCATTAGTAAAGGAGGAATTTCAACATTGCAACTTGCCCTTTTGCCTTCTGCCCACCTCCTCTGCGATTGTCAGTTACAAGCAGAATCAAAGTGACAGTACACACCTCTCTTACAGCAACTCATGCTCACATTCCTGAATGTTTAAGTGCAGTCACTTCTCCTTTTTAATACAAAAATAGTTATAAACCAGGATTCGGTCACCTCTGCTTGTAAAGCATAGAGAGACACCAAAATCCTGAATGATGTCTATGTCCTCAGATAGCCATGGGGAATTGATGAAACATTAAGCTAATAAAAGATTAGCTGCAAAAAGACACACATATTTATGTGTCTCTCTAAACATTTTCAACATGTCAAATATTTCAACTGTTGACTGTTTTAGATGGCAGTAACTCACCACTATGTACACTCTATATGTACCCTGTATCTGCCATATCATATATCATAAGTAAGGACGACTCCTTTTTATCTTAAGGAATTCATATAAGCTTAGAGCCAAGTCTGCATGAAATCACTGAATATACAAGCAGTATAACCTCAAAGTTTTTCTTATTGGTAAGCATGCAGACTTTTAAAGCTGCCACAAGGGAATAGCATCTTCTGGAATTACAGAATGAACTGAACTGTGCTCCTGCACAGGATGACCCAAACAGAATAAATTAAGTGCTGTAACATTTAGGTGTGATGAACCAGATGCTGCAGAGTTTTGATAGGAATTACAGAAAGAAGTATATGAAAGCATCAAGTAAGTATTTGATTTACACTAAGCGTTAGTAGGGATATCACATTCCACCTCAGAACATGAATGAATATTCTGCTCAGGTTGTAGAGCAGTGAATCTGGGTTAGCAATAATAACAATAAAAGGAATGCTTATACTGTATTTGACATAGAGCTACTTATATTCAAAAGAACTGTTAGTTCAAAAGTACAATATTTACAAGTCAAATGTTGTCACAAGAGAGTCACAGTAGACTAGGACTTCAAATCAGGAGGTTCTGTTCCCATGTCTGTTACTGATTGATATGTAATCCTGAACAAGTCTTTCTACATCTTTCATGTTGTGTTTACATACTTGTTAGCTTATACTATCTACAATACAAGACACGGTGCTGTATGTTTGTTCAACACACACGTCTGGCTTGACTAAGGACTCCTCATATTACTAATATAACAGAGAGCACCCATTAATAAATACCAGTCACTAGTGATTTCAGAAGCCTTTGATCATGCAAAGCAAGTGAACTACTTTGCTTGCTTACTCAAATAATCACTCACCTCAGTGGCTCTAGTTCTTGATTTAATATACATATACAATGCTCAGGAAAGAAATATGTCAGGGGATACAGATGATAGACGAAGCCTGAAGAAGCTAAACTTGTCATTCACATCCAACAAAGTGGCAGTACTTGAAGATACCAGATCAAAACCAGTTCAGTAAAAAGGTCATAGAAGTCGCCAAACAGAAAGTTACACATTTTGTGTGATGAGCTGATACTTGACAGGAAAAAAAAAAAAAAACAAAACCAAAAAAAAAACCACCAACACAAACCCCACACCAACAGCAAACACCTAATTTGAGTCTGATATGCAATAAACCACCAATAAAAGAAAAAAGCAGGGGTATAACACCAGTGTGTATGGATAGGAAAAAAAGTTGGCAGAAAAAAGGCAGAACGCAGCCAAGAACTTGAAACCTTGAAACAGAGGTAAAGCAAAGCAATATGTGCAGGAGTTAAATGAACATCAGTCAGTCAGCAGTTGTAGGCTTTTAAAGATCAAGAGATATGTTGATGGTGATATATATTTGAATAGTTGTGAAAGGTATCTAGAAAAAAAACCTGTCAGTTTTTGTCACTGTAGACTTCTAAGGAAAGAACAAAATTTATCAAGAATCTGTAGTTAATTTTCCAGATTTAAAGTATCAGTAGCAATCTCCAAGCTGTAATTATAGACTTGCTTACTAACAAAACAAACAAAAAAAAACCAATAATCTGGAAAATAAACACTTTTTACACTCTTGGAAGATACTGATAAAAAAACATGATTATTTTTCTAATTCTTATTTTACTATAGTAAATGTACTTACTGTGCTTAATTAGCAAATATATTATTTTTTCATATGTATATGATCCACATACTGTAAATATAATGCTCCAACATACAGTGGGGTATGCAGATACGCCTGACAGAAGTCTCTCCAAGGGAGCATAAGAGTTCTAAGGTTTGGTCTTCAGCTGCTCTAAAAAAATTAAACTACTTTGCTTCCTTCTTCATGTCTGGTCCTAGTTCTGTGTGGCAGATGGTTAAGATTTTTTCAGTGTGTCCCAAAGAGGTATAATTTTTAACCAATTTGCCCTTAGTGGACAGCATTCTGCTTCTCTTCAAAAGCCATCCAAAAATGTAAGCAGCTATTTATGTTGTGTGATAGGTGGCCAGTGTCTCAGTATTGCACAACAAAATCAAGGCTATGGAGGTTAGGAAAAGAAAGAAACACAGATGGGAAAGAGGACAAAACTGATCAGAACTACATACCCTTGAAAGCTAAAGCATTATTTAATAAACAGAGCCCCTGTTATAAAGAAGTTATTCTAATCTACATTTAGACAATGTTCATCACCTTTTTTGGCTGTTGATTAACCTCAAGCTTTTCCATCATTTATTGGAATATATTTTAATCAATTTCACTTTACAATTTTTATAACAAAATGTAAGTCTCTCTTGGATGCTTGTGTTCATGTCATTGTTAAAGAAGCTTACCAGTCTGGAGATTCTGGGCATGAAAATTACTTCTACAGGGGTCAGATTTGAATTCTGGGATCAGATGAAAACAGGCATGCAGAAGCCTCCTGAGCAACCTAACAAGGTCTACCACTGCAGTTTTTGCTATCCCTTTGCCTCACACAACTGTGCTTTCTTTCAGCTTATCCAACAGACCTACTGATATCACAGACCCTGAGACGTCACAGAAGCCACAGCTGCTGGAAGAACCACAGACCATCGCTTGTTAAGCCTACTTGTTCACCACTGAAATTAAAAATAAGAAAGATGTAGAGAGGTAGATGAACAGGAAAAGGAAAGGAGTAATAAAAGCACTGCTTGAAAAATGTGAATCAGTTATGGCAGTAATCTAATCTCTAAGAGAATTCTAATAAAAGATGAGCATATTTCATCTCAAGAAAAAAAAAAAGGAGAAAAGACTATTTTCCTAGATTGCCTTTTTTTTTTTTTTAAACATCATTAAAATATCTTTTCATTTTTAAAAAGTAAGTTTTATCCTGTGTGTAGCATCATTAACTCTTCTTGCATGCTCTGTGATTTTTCTCTTCCTTGGTAGGGACAGAAACCACAAGTACAGACTCTGCAGTTAATTATTGAGTAGCTGCCGCCTCAGCTGCATTGTTGTGACTGGTGGGAGAAGCACAGGCAAGAACTGAAGAGGCCCTTTTCAAGGATGGCTAAAAGCCACTGGTTTTAGGGCCCCCCTGTGGCAAACCTCAGGATTCTGCTTCATTTTAATGTTCTGTTTTGTAATTCATGCACATACTGGAGAATTAAGATCTCCAAGACAGAGCTCATTTGTTGTACTATATACTTCTGTATTCCTCTTGAATCCTTGCTTTGTTATGAAAATAGTCTTTTGAGACTTAAAAGGATATACCTCTATAAATCAAATTTAGCTACATTTATATCAATACCCATTATTCACTTGCTTCTGAAACAAATCCCTAAAAATAGACATATATATAATACTTAATATAAACTTCATGTCCATTTGTTCCACAGCCCCCCCTTCTTATACGTTAAGATAAATGTATCCACTTAAACGCACACGTAGATAATTTATGTGAATTGAGTGCTACACCAAATCTTCTTGGAAACATTATGCTACAGAGCTCTGTATCATCTGTTGGAAATACAGCTGTAAGAGTACATAGTGACCCTGTCCCTTCACTGCCTACTACTCCTATTACTTTCAACAAAAGATATCTAAAAGCAGTGAAAGTTAATATAAAATGTAACAGAAAAATCACATCAAATTGAAGTGCCTTATATAATAGCAAGTGTTCTGTCTCAAGAAGTGTGTTGAAGTAAACAGAAACTCTGAACATTATCATGGGGGTGGAAAGAGGAGACGGATTACAGAGACAGTACTTTTTAGCCTGAGAAATTCAATGCAAGAAGGACAAACTAGTTTATAGGGTCTGAAAATTAAATGCTTTAAACATCACATAAGCTACCTATTGAGAAGAATCAGAGTATTAAACTATGAGAAGCACCATAAGGTAAACAACAGTATACAGATGAAGATAAAGTATTTTAACTGTGTCATCTTGTGTCCGTCAAGAGAGAATGCTAGCCTTATTTCAGTATTTACAGTCCAACCTGATAACTTCTGAACATGTTTTCTATTTTTAAAATGTGGTCCATTAACGCTCTTCTTAATAATTAGGCTTTGCTGAATACATAACAACACAAAAGTATATCCTAAGCCACTGAATATATTAAAAAGTCAACAACTCAGTGGAACAAATGGTTTATTTTCTTTTTAAAGACAAAAAAAAAGTAAACATCTCCAGTGGGAATATATATGTGTATATATAAGCACATACACGCACACAGAGCAAAATATGCTTTCATAAATATTATGGGATCAGAAAGCATTATGCATATATGTTTTCAAGGGAAATATTTTTTTTAATATGGTAGGAAATGAATAAACAGATGAAGGAAAATGTGATGCCTCTACGAATGAATGTTAATTGATACTGTGCAAATTTCCATAAGTAAAGATTCCCGAGTGGCATTGTATATATGTTAGCCCTGAGTCTGTGCAAGAGGAAAAAAATATTTCTGCTCAAAGGCTGAGAAAAATATATCTTGCATTTCACACCTCAGAAGCTATTTACATTTTGTTTTTAACAGCTAGATCAATCTCCTTACACTTGTGACCTAGTTCATACCAAGCTACACACTAGGAAGCACTAACACCTGTTCTTACATTTCATGTTAGAAATCCAAACATCTTTAAGTATAACAAGTGTAATAGAAAATACTAAAATTGATTCATACTGGCTCTCAAGAGAAACATTCTAGCTAATTGAGAAGGTTTTTAGTTCAGTTATGCTTGTACTCAAAATGGTACAACAGATGTAAAATTATTGCTTAAGTGGATTTGTTTATTGTAAAAAATTCTTAGCTCAGCTTTCACTATTCATGATTTCATTTATTTATGTACAGCTTCTTATACTGTATCTTTCACTGAAATATCTCAAATCTTCATTAAAAGACATGACTAACCATATTTGGTGTCATCTTTATTACTTTCTCCCCAGTAACACTACTGCATATACAACTTAGCTAAAGAGATTTGGAAGAAAAAGGAGTCTAAACATTTGTGGTATTGCTAGTGTTAGAAAAGAAGCATTTCTCATTTTTTTGAGCAAAAGGTAAGGTAGGCTGTTACTATCCTTAGCTCATATGAGAGTCTGTTGCACAGATATTGTGCCATTATATATAGTAATAGTATTAACTCTTTCCTGTATTGATATAATTCTGCAATTATTTTATCATCTTCATTTCTTGCCAGAGCAACATGCACAGTTTCCTAAATTATGCAGACTACTTCATTTAATTAAATGAAAGCTGCCTTAATGTCTTCCATGGATATTGCTATTTAAGGCTACAGAATACAGTTTTCAATTTATATTTTTGTGGTCACTTAAGGTTAATGTTCTAATAGTCTTCATTTATATTACATTACTATGAAAGAATAAGTATAGGCCATTAATATGAATAATAACCATTTATGTACTAGTAAATCCTGCATGGGATTATACTTAGATTGTAAAGTAAGACAGTAGTAATTTACAAATATAAATTTATTGTGAGACAAAATAGTATCTCCTGTATCTTTTCTAAGGGACTTAATTAACAAATATATTTTGTTCAACTGACGGTCCTCACAGATGCTGAGAAAAACACCCTACTGCTTCTCTTAAAAACATCTGTAAAGCAGTTTGCCAAAGAGATAAAAACAGGTGAACTTATGAAGTCTTTATAAGGAGAAGCACACAAAATCATACAATTTCAACAGTAAAGAATAAATATTAAGTCCTACCTGAAAGTAAAAGAAAAGCTACCTGGTTCTATAAAAGGATCTCCTTTATTTTTAAGTTTCCAAGTGAAAAAGGCAATAAGTTTCAAGCATACATTCACATTTATGTTAATATGCTACTTTCGAAAACATGGACTGGGAATGGGTACTTCCATTCAATACTGCTTAGTTCCACAATTCTTATGACATTCCCAGCTTAGCACAATACGACACACACTTAAAGTGTTTCCTCTTCTCAGATAATTCCATGATATTTCCATCTCACTTTTCTAAACTCATTATCTATTCTAAGAATAATTTCAGGAAAATCATTACATAAGGACCAACTGCTTAAAAACATTTCAACTGCATTGAAACCAAGCAATAAAAGTTCAGAACAAAGGAATGTTCTCAGGGGGAACAATTTCCAAAAAATCTACACATGACATGGTTTTCAAAATAAAGTAGGGTAATATAAAGGTAATCATATTTGAAAAACAAAACTAATAAATCTTCTGTGAGAAAAAAAAATTTGGGGTAACACATATCCAACTCATATGACAATTAATATGAAATTAACTCTGCCTCGTAGGAGCATACAAACTGCTTCTCAGAACTATAATTAGCAGAACCTGAGATAAAAAAGTCTCATTGTTTATCGAGGTTTGGGCATCTGACTGAAATAAAGAATTCCTACTGGCACAGATAAAGGAATAATTTTATTAAAGGAAGCTTCTAGCCTGTTTTGAGAGGCATAGACTCTTTCTCCAGCTATTTGTGTTTACCTTGAATGCCCAAGACATTTAGCAAATTTGTAGATATATGCTTTCCATGTCAACTGCCTGTCAGATTAAAAAGCATAGTTTGAACTTGGGTCCTTCAATGCTAAGCATCATCCATCAACTTAAAATAGCGGAATTATCTCCTATTAGATTCTTCTCCTTTAAATTAGAATAATCACTAGCTCAAAAACAAGAACCACCAACTTCCTTCTACTAATACCAGCCCTGTAACAGCAGCTGTGCTTCTAGAAGTAGCAAGCAGTGCTGCAGAATAATCTCCAGAGCCTGAGATCTGATCAGAAACTCAGAGTGGTGTACTCATCACAGGATGCCTGGACTGTGCTTCCCAGCAAAGGCAGGTATTCAGGAGAAAATCTGCAAATGTCACCCAGTGAATAAGCAAAGACAGATTTCTTGAGCACAGATCTCATTGGACTGATAGGCACAGCAAGGAAATTGTCAGCTTGTATGCTTCTATCCTGTCAAGAGAAGCATAATTTTGCGTCTTCTTCTGAGAATTAATTAAGAATATAGCTCAATCATTTAATTTGTGTAAAACAACAGAATGTAGATCACCAAACTTTGGCTACTTAGACTAAAAGAAAATCATTATAGTCTCTACAGATTATCAGAGAAAGGAGACAGAAGAGTTAGTTACACATCCATCACATTCATTAGTCCATTATACATATTGATCCTGCATTTACTGAAGTAAATACCATACAGTGTTGAACATCTTGATGCAATGCTCAATAAGGAATCAGTAAGTTACTGACAGCTAACAGGAATAATTAGGCAGAAGACAGCTAATATACATTCACTTTCATATATTTAGGGCCAGTAAATGACTACTGAATTGCATATGAGATGCAGTTCTCCAAGGAAAAGAAAATCAAAGTGATACTTCACTATTAAGCCTGTTACATACATAAGTTGTGAATAAGCCAAATAATCAAAATAAAGTATTGGTTCAGGTCTTCATCTGGAGAAAATTGCCTATTTCTGACCCAAGCATCCATCCCTAGTGTTCATGTTTAACATGGATCTGATATAAAATAAGGAATAGGTAATTATAACTGAAACTAAGGACAGCTATGCCCAAACAATTCCTGTGCATGGAGCTACTGGAAAATATTAGTGACAAAATTAACTGCTAATGATTTCATAATGACAATCACCAGCTCTATTAGCCTAATGGTCCTTAGTAGCAGAACACAACTGCAATGCACTCTGGAGTTTCGGGTATTGGAGGACAAAACTCCAGTTTGTGTTCATAAGTAAAATGCTGCCTTTTTATTTTTAATGTACAAGGATATCTGACTTTTGAAGATAAATATAGTTTCAATGGGACTAGAATTCAGTACATTCAACAGAAAGCTATGTGATACTTCTCTGAGAAAAGTTACACCAGAAATTTTCGCTCAGACCTAGCCAAATGCCTTCAGCTGCACCCTTACATGTTTGTAAGCATCAAACATTAGGTACTATCTTTGTCCTGTAAACTTGTGCAACCTTCATTCTCAGATCTTCATTCTTATCATCTTTACCTCCTGAACATCATCAGTCTCAAAAGTCCCTCTTTTTTTCTACCACTTTATGTTCTCCAAACTGAAGGGATTAACTTCTAAACTTACGAAGACAAACTCAAACTTTCTCCTCTTTTCTTCTTTAAGAACTCACAAGACTGACGTATTCCCTAACGTAACTTTTGTTACAAGAAAGCAGCAGAAAGTAGCTCTATTAGTGTCAGCAAAAGTATCCTGCATGTCCATCATGTAAGCTTATGGAGAATTTAGTCTATAATTATTAAACTCCCATAACTGTCACAGCTAAAGAAGCAAAAGGTCTCCTATATCAAGTGTCTCTCTCTACAATGACGTATCTACAGAGATACAAGTTAAATTAAGAAGAATGAAACTCCACCATAATCACTGCAGAAACTGCAAGTGTGTCAAATGTGTAAAGCAGTTCTTCAGTGGTACAATGCTGGAGGTTGTCATGACAACTCCTCTCACTCCTTCCCACTGATTTTTGGCAAGTATTTTTTAATTTTTTTTTTTTTTTTACAGCATTTTTACTCCTCTTCTAGCCCTTTTTCCCCCCCTTCACACTATATGAACGATAGCACTAAAAGTGAGAGCATGCAAAAACATTGGTGTGCAACCACTTCAGACAGAAGACTGAAGATAGCATAAATCCCCCAACATATATAGGCTAGATATGTCACAAGCACAACAATCCAGCTAGCAATAAACATTTTTTTTCTCCTTTCTTTTTCCCTCCCCTGTACCTTGTTGAGCTGATTATGTTTAGTGATATACTCTAGACAAAAACCAGCTTATAAAGCCTGGGAACCTGAGAGGTCTATGACCTTATGATTTCGATTATACCTGCAGAAAATTTTATGCCAGTAGTCTCCTCTCATACTTGTCTTCTGAAGAGTTACCTTCCTGCCCATGCATCTTTCTACAGTCACAGTATGCAAGTGTTCTGATTAGTAGCAGAAGGATTCTTCAGATTATGCTACCAGAGTATCTTTAGAAAACATATCTAGGAAAAAGGCAATCTTCCACCTGCACTGCAGTCACAATTTGTTCCTCTCATAGTATTTTCTGCTCTCTACATACTACAGCACAAGTGCCATCAATATTCCAGAGTGCCTGACTGCTCACCAGCTGAAGCTATGACATCTAAAGCCCCTCAAACTCAGTGACTTTCTCAGAGGTATTTCTTGTCAGCTAACAGGATTTCTGCCTGCAATTGTGAAATACCTGGGATTTTGCTGCACAAGAAAAAATGTCTTAAACTTTTGACTAAGCAATAAAAGGCAGCACCAATGTGACAATTCTCTGTGCTCAAGCACAAAGGTGAAATCGAAGAACTGAATTCTCACAGGATCAGAACCTGCCTCTGGCTACTCTGTGAAGTCCATGGAATGCTCCCCCTCTTTCATCAATGGCTGCATGCCCATGGGTATTCTCTGTTCACAGACAGCTTCTATGAAAAGAAAACCCATTTTCAATTCTAAAGGCAACTGTGAAGATACATGATTTCTATCCAATTTTCTTCCTCAGAAACAGTATCTGTCTCAGACTGTATGTCCCCAGTTCAAGGTCCTTTGAACATAATAACCTCACATTTTACATTGATCCAATTTTTGCACAAATATTTTTATGGCTTGATCTTTCACAATCACTCAAGCATGTTAACAGTGTTCTGGGATATATTCTTTTGTGCTCTTATTTTAATAAAAGTAAAATTATTTTGGCAAAGACAAAAAGTCTATCTAGTCCAGTGTTCTGTTTTGGTTAGTGAGCAATACTGAGGGTGATTCCAACAACTGTGGGCCATACTTCTACCAAACCCAAATTCTAAGCATACGATGGAGGAATATCTCAGTATTTATCAACTTCTGATTTAGGCCCCATGAGTATTTTACAGATTTCTCTATGGAAAAATGCATGTGGAGAAACTATTCTACAAATAACAGTATCCACAAATCCTACAAATATCCTCAGAACTCCAGAGGATAGTAACCAAGACCATGCAAATCCATGTTGGCATACACTATCTCCACAAAACTCACAATCAAATGCAAGGGAAGTACTTGTTTTTAACCAAATGACCCGAGCATACTACCACATTATAATAGCAGGTATATAGTTACAGACCTCATCAGGTTTAGCAAAGGAATAGTCAGTTATGAGATACGGCTGGTGTTTGAAAGAACCCCCTGCATAATATATGTATTACCATAGGACAGTTTCACCCATCTTTCAGAGGAATGACACAAATACCTACTGTCCTTCCCTCTAAAATTACTTCAGATCAGTTAAGGTGATTCTATTCTGTTTAATGCACATAAATAAAAACTAAGCAAAAGCAAGGATACCAGATAAGTATCAGTTATATTTGGTAAAATGCAAATGAAAGACTTGTACGTTTGTCTTACTAATAATAATGACACATATGAACTAGAATAAAGCTGTTTTACAAAAAAAAAAAAAAAAGAGTCTTAGTTCTTTAACCTTTGTACTTATTGTTCCAAATTTTAGCACATAAGAATAAAATGCAGCACTTGAAAATTGTGTTTGGTAACATTATACAATTTGAACATAAGCATTATATTCTATCTAAAATTAAAGCATAAGAGTACAATCTGAAAGAAACTGCAAAAACAGCTCATTAATTTTTTCCTTTCAAGCTTCCTTTAGTGTTCCCCCCTTTCTCCAACCACAACATCCAGGCGAAGAAATGGGATTCAGTGGTCTAAATGGTTGTTACTTTACCACAGCTATTCCATATAGGGGGGTGAGACATTGCTGGTGATAGAGCTGCTCCTTCAGATCATGCAGCAAAGGGTCACGCACCAAGATCTACAATTCTCATACTCAAGCCTTCCAAAAGAATTAAGGACACCGCACGTGCAGCCATCAGTACCTGGCTAACTGCTGCAGAATCAAAAGTGGGGAAGAGTTCACAAGTTCTTCCATCAAAATTTCCTCAAAGTAAACATCCTATCAACATGCTTCATCTCCATCAGGCATTACCATACTGTGCACAACTGAGGAAGAGTAACACAGCTACTGCTTTGGAATAGAATCAGAGCCCAGACCCTTCCTCCTGTTAATCTGTTGTTTCTTCCATAGGAAACAGAAGTGGATTCTTAAGTAAGCATTACAGACTATACAGATCAAAAGTAACACATGTACATGGATCATACTTCCTATGATCTGGGAAGTAACACATTCCCAGAGAGCTGGTACAATGTGCTGCGTGCAGCATACCTCCACAGGTACATAGCTGCCATTCCAAATATTTCTTAAGTGTATCTTCATGAAGAAAATGTTACAGAAATTTAAACTCAGTAAAAGGGCTAAATAATTATAGTAAAGCATATGTCTAAAACATAAGCTTTACCCTTTTGCACAGCTTCACTGACTAGAAGATTCTGTGTCAGGCATGATACATTAAGGTCTTAAAGAGTTGGGGAAGACAATCTGAAATTCCTTAGTAAAACTGGAGCAATGGTAACCAGCAAATTGGATAGAGATTAAGTTTGCTAACAGTGACAAGAACTGAATGGAACAAATGCCAGGTCACTGTCAATAGTTTAAAAGCCTATGAAGATTTTACTGCTTTGTTAGTGCAGGTTTACGAGTGCATTTGTCTAAGTACACATTGCATTGCCTAAACTGGCTGCTCTTCACCAGTCAGTCACTGCTGTAAACTAACAGCATCACTTTTCTTCAGAGGCAAGCGTGTGCTGGAGTCAGGGGGAAGGCTACAAGAAGGATCAGTAAATATTTTACATGAGCAGCTCACATATTTGCAGGGAGAAAAGTCACTCCTATTGTTGGGAATTTGGTTCCTAGTAGTTGCAGAAAAAGCAATTTCAGGTACTGGGATATTTCTATTATTGTAAGTTATAGATTCATCATTAAACATACAAAAATGGTAAAACTTGAAGAGTTTGTGTGCTTTACACACAAGGAAAACAGAAAGACTAGGTAGGTTTTGTGGTTTAGCATCTGCCAACAGCTAAACATGACACAGCCACTCGCCCACCGCTTCCCTCACCCCCTTCACAACCCCTCCTGTGGGATGGGAAGGAGAATCAGGAGAAAGAAAAAAAGGTGAGACCCCAGGAATTGAGATCAGGACAGTTTAAGAAAATAATACAAAGAGAGAATAAAACAACAGTACTAATAATAGCACTAATTAAATGATAGACAAAGCAAGTGACAGGCTATACCTGTGACCAAGACACCAACTTCCCTTACTCCAGCCACACTGAAGCTACATGCTAAAACAAGTTGAAAATAAGCACCCCTGCCCCAGGCCAGCCCTCCCCTTATATAGGGGCATGACTCAGCGTGGTATCGAATATACCACCGACTGGCTCAGTTGATTATCCCAGATGTGGCCCCTCCCAACTTCTTCAGCCAGCAGCTGCTTGTGATAATTAACCCAAACCGAACCCAGGACAGTAGGTATATTTATTTCTGTATCTACTGCTGAGAATGCAGAGCAACACAAAGTGGGGAAAAAAGGGTGTGAATATATTTAGCCCTAAATGTGTTCTTTCAAGGGCCAGCATAGTACCTAAAATCCATGTAAAACGGTTGAAAATGCTAAGCTTGATGGGCTTCAACTCATCTAAGTAACAAATGAGCTTGTGCCAATATTCTACTCATTTTATTCATAAGGCACTGATTGGACCTGATCAACATTAAAATACATCATAGACAGAATGGGATATATAACAGTGGGAACTGAAAACTGTATTGCTATCAATCAGTCGCTGAAAGCAATATTCAAAGCATTGACTTTGTGCTGGACAGAAAGCACAATAAGAGACAATGAGATTTGTGTTCTAGATTAGATAGCCCGAGTCTCCACAAATGGAAAACTTGCACGTACATAAATAAATTAGTTTGGGTTTGGTTTTTTTTCCCTTGTGCCTTTTCATTTACAGTAAATCTAGAGATACTGTTGTCTTGGATAGTTAAAAAGCTGTCATGCTCTACAGCCTCTCATTTTCACGGACTATTTAACATAGCATAGGACATCATAATGTTCAACGTGAACATGCAGGAAAACTCTTCTGCAGATTCAGCACACTTGGAAAATTTGACATCTATATCATGTACATGACAGATTTCCAGTGCACTAACAGCCTCCTCTACAGCCACTATCCAGCCACAGGGAAATTGAGAAAAGCGCCAGCATAACACAAAATTTGCAAGGTCTAACTCTACTGTAGCACAGAATTAACAATAATCAGATCTGCTATAAAGCTTATTCTTACATTGTCTGTCTTTTAAACTTCTGAAATAACTTCGTAGATCACAAAATGTGTAAAACTAAAGTAAAAAAAAAAAAGAAAAAAAGAGCTGTAAAGACAGAGTCAGAGAGCGGTACTGTACTACTCACAAGCACTCATGGGTAATGAAATATTGGATCTAACGGGTCATTGATATCAGAGAGTAAGCAAGGTGTTCTATTGAAAAATTATTCATAAGAACAGGATTGATATGATGTGGCAAAATTAATAAGTACATGATAAAAATCTGTAAAAATACAGTCTTGCAGATTTTTTTCTATTGTCAAACCTGTTGCTGCTGATTCATCACCTGCTGGAAGTAAGTCTTTACTGGAACCTACTTGTGTTTTCTAAGGCTTTTTATAGGAAGGATGAGAATTTCTTCAGTTGTATTTTAGCAGCTGAATAAGTGGATTTGAACACTACTTTTTTTTTCCTGTATAACCCAAGAAGCATGCAATGACATAAGCTCTTCTCTTGATCACACCAATTGTTCAATTTCTTACTCAAAACAATAATATAATTTGTTACAATGCAAAGATAGTGTGTTTTAAGGAAAAAAAAAATTAAATGTAAATGAGGCCTGGATTTATCTGAAAGGAAGAGATATAATGGTCACAAAAGTCTTCACAATCACTTCCCGATTTCATAGTATAAAAGCACCACAGCCGCAAAAACGTCAAAGGTAATGAGAGCATGCATAGCATGAGTTAACTTGAAAATATAAGTTTCCTACCTTTGAGAAATACCAAATCTCCACCTGTTTTGTTTCAAGTACTGCAAACAGCTGCTTATAATAAGCAAGCAATGACTGAGAATATCTCAATGTCTCTCCTAAAATGGAAACAGGCAAAAGTGTGCATTTATATCTATCCTGTATTCACATTTTATGTACATATCTGCTGAGCATTTATGGTGTTATAGCTTTAACACCCCACCCATAGCCCAGTGTTAATAATTCAGTGTAATGTTATATACAGTTTCCTAGTACACACAAGCCCTAACTAAATCCATTCACCTTTAGATTCCCACCCATCACTTGGGATTTCTATTCCATTAGCAACATTTTCTTCAGGTACTATGCTGCCTTATAGTAGAAGATCTATAATCATCTCCCTTCACAGTAAGCAGTGGGAGCACCACATGCTTTTTACACATTTCAATAACCATTTAGTCATATACATTAATACTGAATGTATGTGCCCACTTACCATTTCGTTGTAAAAATTTAAAACAATGAAAAGTTGGATAAAATTGCATCTTTAAGAAAAAAAACCCAACTGTTCTAAAGGGAGGGCAGTTTCTTTTGAGAGTATAAAGCTGTCACGACAGGTGACTCATGTTGGGCTACATTAGTCATGTCATGGCATATTATATAACCAGAGACAATTGACACAACATAAACTGACACATCACAACATAGCTTGTCAGCAGTGATATGTATAAAACTAGGCTTTTTAAAGGGAAGAAAGTATTGTGGGTTTTATACACACCACTTGGGGGGGGGGGGAAGAAAAAAAATGTGTGAAGCATTCTGTTGTGAGTTATATTTTTACAAGGACACATTCTGCTACCCCTAGATTTTTGGACGATTTGAATTGAGTAGACTCATTGACCTCAGTGGGTTCAATTCAGCTGAACACCCAAATAGCTTAATTCTTTCATCAGACATATTTAGCAATTTTATAGTTTTCCTTTAGATACTACAAAGGCCTCATGATGTTAGCTTAGGTTACAGTATAGCCTACAGGTCACCGATTTGGAGACCACCCACCAGGTGCCCCATCTTGCATCAACCACCACTATCATGAACCAGTCAGGATGTGGTACTACCAGCCCCCCCTCAGGCAACCATTTTGCATTTGCAGACGGACACAGTTGCCACTTGGCTTTCCTGCGCACCTTGCTGGGAGGAGGAAAGCTCGTACACCCGCGCCTGTGCAGGAAGGGCACGGTCAGCCCGTTCGCAAGCCTTACGGAGAAATCACGTACAGCAAAAACGGCGGCTAACGGCAGGGCTGCATTTCCCAGCGCTTCCAGTACACACACCCCAGGGCACGGCAGCCCCAGCGCCCGGCGGTGCCCAGAGGGCGGCGACCGGGAGAGGGCATCGGGCAGGCGCCCGGCGCGAGCAAGCGCCCGGCGCGAGCAACATCGGCACCCCCGCGGCCGTCGGGCCGACCTCTCCCGGACCGCCCGCGGCTCCGCGACAGCGCTGGCGAGCGGGGATGGGGAACCTGCTGGGCAGGCTTCTCCCAGCAACTGCTGCTCGAGCTGGGAAAAAATTATTCCAAATGGGCAGTGCCTGCCGGAGGAACACCTTACCATGGAGCTTGCTGAGGCTGTTCCCACCTTCGTGCTCAGCCAGGTGTTGCTCCTGCCACACCACAACCCCTGAGATGCAATTACATCTTCCAAAAATGGCAACGGGAGATGCAGCACCACAGCCCAAATCCAGCTGGGGCTTAATGAGCTCTTTCTTAACAGGCTCTTTTCCAGGTGAATCAAATACCACATCAAGCCAGGCCAACAGGAGCTGTGTTAAGCAAACTTCTGACAGAAATAACCCCATCAGCTCAGGAGCAGCTGGTTTCCCCTCTTCTGTGAGCCCCATATCAAAGTTTCCATATGGGGCTATAATTCACAATGTACAGACTTGGAGTGGAGGTAGAAGCAAGTGTCTGCAGATCTGCACGTGAATCTCTGATGAGCTCTGAAGGGAATGACCACATTTCAGCTATGTGAGGGCATGACAGAGACTGTCCTCAGAGCCTCTCTTACAGCTCAGTAGGCTAATATGGATACTTAATAAAAAATGTACTTTGACAGCTAATGAATTCCAGTTCTCAGGATGCTGAACTTGAAATAGTTTATCATTACTACTACTTCTAGCATCAACACTGAGTTCCATGAACATGGGTGAATGCACATAATTAGAAGGCAGAGTGGTGAAGGCCAGTTTGCATCATATGTTCTCAGTCATGAACATACAAAGGGATTTTTTTTGTTGTTGTTGTTGTTTTTCATTAAAAATCTGGCTTCTTACACAGCCTCTTCAGAGGATTATAGTTAAATACTGAAATGCGATTAAACATGAAATAGTCTTTAAATGCAGCTGTTCAAATCACAAACTAGAGTGCACATACTCCCCTAGAGATTAAACACAAGTCTGGTTACACACATGAAGCCACTTCCCAAACTGAAAGTACCAATGCGCTTTGTCTTGAAAATTCCCCAACACCCAAAACACTGAGTGCAGTTCACTTTTGTCAAGAAGAAATGAACTGCATGGTTAGAATCATCTTTTTGGTAAATCGTTACCTTAAAGCCTACCCATTTTAAACCCCATGTTGTTTAGAGGTAAGATGGATGCATTCATTGTGTGTTTTCCTCACCCCTCCATCATGCACACAGTAAACACATGGATGCAGTATATCTGTACTTTTGATCATCTGAACACTAGCACACTTCATTTCCAATCATGCTTTTAAAGCTGCATACTAACTTGAGCAAAAATAACCTGAAACAAAACTGTTCCCCTCACATAAGGCTTCATCATTCTTTATAGCAGTGAGAGAGGCCCACAAGAGAAATAGCTTTCCTTTTGTTTAATTTTATTTTTGGTATTTGAATAAGGGAGAGGGAGGAGAGGAGAGGAGAGGAGAGGAGAGGA